>JAGSMT010000176.1:600000-784358 GCA_029286875.1 Lamproptera curius | reverse complement strand
ATCAACTTTTAATATTTTTTTATTAAAATCTATATAAATATATTTGCTGCGTAGTGTAGACAACTCTTTACATTTATCACACTCCTAAATTACGATGCGTATATAATAATAATTTGATATTGCTTACGTAAGCAACATATCTAAATATCTGGTTTGAATGTTTTTATCTCAGTTATTTGCAATTTACAATTTAGTACATTAATTTTTTTTAATCTTATTAAAAAAATACATATTGAAATTTACAAAATGCTTAGTAAATTTTATTTTATATAGAAACTATAAATACTGAGTTATTACTAAGATTAGTAACTTTTACGGTTCAATACACGCCTTGGCTGTTATGAAAATGTTTTATTACAATTTTAACTATATGCGTCAAAAACATTTAGATTGTAAAAATGCTGATGTATTGTTGTTGTCTTAAAATTTACATGTTAATATTTTGTTGTATCTGTACTTTTTTTAAATCACGGTTGTTAAACATTTTAATTATTTAAACTATTCTTAGTTTAAAATGACAAATTGTTGATAATCGTGTAAATACAATATACATATATAGGAGTTTAATTGTTTTTTATAAATGTACTAGATATATTGTAATTTCTCTAATATTTAACAATCACCTATATTATTTCGATATGCTTAACTGTGAATTATTATACACTTGCTATTATGGCGTGTATAAGGAGGTAGGTTATCTTTACACCGAAGATAGATTGGGCTTGCGCCACTTTCCTTCTTACCGCCGTAGAGGACGCAAAACAAAATTGTGAGAACTCTGTTCTGGTTTGAAGGACACCGTACCAAGTACAATTACTGAGCGGCGAACGAACTTGTAGAGCCTCACGCTTTTTATGGGCAGTGCGTGCCGATTACCATGAGGTCGACGGCCTGCATGTCACCGCGGCTAAATAAAAATATATATATTATTTACCTCAAATGCACTACAACATCGTGTTTTAAGATACTTATAAAAACAACGGTTAGTCAGTAAATGGTTACGTAGACAGACGAGACGTCTGGCCACCGGATGGATAGAAGCCGACGCCCATGGATATCGACAATACTAGGGGTATCATCATCGCGCTGCCTATTATGAAACATGGATGTTGCCTCTCGTTTACTTAGTAAATACGCCGGCTACAGTGCCTTTCAAACCAGAGCACGGTATTGATAACACACTATTGCTTTGCGGCAGATATAGGCACCGCTCAAGATCTACCTCTAAAACCTTATTTTGAAATTCCTGTAAACTACGCCACTTCAGTATTCAGTATACTTGTAGTATTCTAAATACCACGAAAAGGTCTTTATTTATAATCACTATAAATATAATTAGCACAAAGTCGACATGTAGATAAAAACGTAGATACATATCGATAAATATTCTAAAAAAAATATTGCAAAAAAATATCGTTAGAAAAATAAAACTATTTATATGTTAAGGTACGTATAGGATTGTAACTAAATTTTTAATTGAACAATATTAAACTAAAAATATTTTAAACGCGCATTGAAAACGAAAAGTATAAATATAATAATGACATTGTCCATAAACATGGATGACCGGTGGGACATTTCGCATGAGGGAATACATCGAATTTGCTAATTTCTATTTATGACCGAGAAGAGAACGATCCAGAATGCGTGGGGTTATTGCCCGTTTTGTGGCTCCATTAGACGCGATATGGCGATCACGGCAGTCAGCGGAGGCGGCAGCGGATGCGGTGGCGTTTTCAACAGCGGGATAGTATACGGACGAATAACAAGCGCCGTCAGTAGCGTGCAACCGTGAACCCGTTGACGTCAATTTGGCCACCTCCCATACATATTTATCGTAACGCAAATAATTATTCATTTCGGCATACTAAATAAATGTCGTAGAATTTTGAAAGCGTCGCACACATTTACATAATATTCCACTCGAACGGTTTCTTTTATGACCACTTTATAAATTCACATAGTTAACTTTCCATATTAATTTTACTACTTGGTAAGTTAAGATAAGACAAATATTATTGTGTCAAAAAAAAAATTTAAAAGTATAAAATGAGAAATTATATAGCTTTACTTGCTTGAATTAAAAATTCGGCTGTTCATCAAGTCTACACACAAAAGCTTGTAACTTTTACTAGCTATTACTAACACCACAGGCTGGCTAGCAGTGGCTCGCAGTTCCTCTTAGCTTCCCCGCGGCTGACAAGGCCGCAGGTAGCCCACTGAACTCCACCGCTACGTCATCCCGTATTTTAACCCTTGTAACCACTTTTATCCACCTAAATACACAAGCTATGTCCTTTCATGGAATCTGTTCTGAGTATGTACCAAATTACTTAGAAATCGGTTCAATGGTTTAGATAGTAAAGAGCGGAGGACGGACAGAGTTACTTTCGCATTTATAATATTAGTATGGAAGTCATGAAAGAGTTTTTAGTTCCCTGTTAAGCGTTTAGTCTTTCTTGAAATTTGAATGAACATTACGTCTTTCGTGAAATGAATTACTTATAGCTAATTTTAATTAAAATTGCAAGAAAATTACATTAAATTCTATATATTTACCTATATACATAATGAATAATCTAAATGACAAGTTAACAGTTAGTTAATGACAGTTTTAATTACTCGAATTAAGAGTTATGTTTTCAAGTACATCAAGTCAAGTACCATTTATAGTATTATCATGAATAAACTTTAATTACGTTAGAGCTAAACGAAAAAGCTAACAAATCAATTATCAAATAAAAGAAACAAGATCATTTTATAGTGCTAATAGTGAAATACAAAAGTATATATGTTCTCAAAAACTACAGAAGTACTTCGAACACGTCTTATGTTATCTTTAACAAATTTCAATAATAATAATTTGTAATTCATGAAAAATTTGTTATAAATTCGTATCTGTTAAAATTCCTTTAAGATCGATGAACTCCTGCAACACATGTTTTAATTTTTTTAATTTAAAATAATGACAAAGCCTGTAAGAATGTGAGCACTACACGACGCACTAAACATCGTGATTTTGTTTAACGTAAACACCAAAAAAATGTTTTGTGTCTGCAAATCATTATTGTAAGAAAATAACATTTGTAAACCTACCTGTACATTTTAATATACAAACCATTGCGTTAAGGTATTTGAAAAATTTAAGTTTTCCAAAATCCGAGGAGACGATAAGAAAAATTTTAACACGATAACACGTACGTGTAAGTTTATATTAATGGACCAGAATGACATTAACATACATTTTCAGAAATCTCATTTGTTGTCCGTTTTAAAATCCGTTGTTTGTCAATTTTTTATATAACTACCATGACGGTAGTTATATAAAAAATACACGTACCGTGTGTAACCAGTCTTTAAAGATAAAACTGCTGTCTGTAATGTAAATAATTTGTTTTGTTTACACCGCAGAATTCAAATTACAGTGCTACATTCATATTACACAGAATGGGACATTCTGATGTTTGTAGTGAGGAACGACTGTCTTCCGATTTGAAGGGTAACTTAGCCAGCGTAAGTACTACGTTCACGAGACGAAACATCGAATGACGTTTTAAGCTGCGTTCATTACTTTGTCCGTTAAATTAGGGCATCATCAGCCTGTGTTTTTAGCAAGTTAGTTAAATTAAGGTATATATTCACATACTATCAGGCAGATGATAAACCTTTTTTAATCGAAGGTTATTATTGTTTTTAAGAATGTGATTTTAAAAAGCAAGAGAAGCTCAATCATAAAAATACATACAAAAGTACCATAACTTATTAACTTTTTCTCATGATATAAAACACTGTACTAGGTATCACTACTTGACTACTTGCCAATCCCACTGAGAGTATAAACCTCTGCTATACGCGATACTGTATTGATATAAACTAAAGTTTAGGTAAGGTAACTTCAGTGTAAGTACAATAAGTAACATCTTTTACACTTTCGTTTAGAGTACAATTTTATTCTTAAAAAAGGTTATTAAAACTTGAATCTTGGCCGTCGTTTCTCATAGTCACGCCTAAGCATCTTCAATTAAATCCGAATGGATACGTCATTCTATAGAACAAAACTTGATATATCTTGCATTTCACATATTTACCGAACAACAAGGATACATTCAGCCATACACTCTCATCATCATCACCATCAGCAGCCTGTGATAGTCCACTGCTGGATATAGGCCTCCCCTAACACAGCCCAATCCATTAGGGGTTTTGACCGCATCCCACCACGCTGGTCCAATGCGGGTTGGTGGGGGGATCGACTTTCTACATGCCCATCCGACGCATGGATCATTTTAGTTTTCAGACAGTTGGGTGATCGGCCCAAATTGCCTTAACCAACTAGGAAACAACAATGAAAATTTATCGAGTCCCGCAGGTTCGAACCTACGACCTTCGGTGTCCAAAGCAGACGCCCATACCACTAGGCCACGGACGCACTTATACATTATTTTCAGTTAGCCATACACTCTACTATTAACAAATTCCGAACTTGGTTTTAATTCTCCATTTTATGACGTTCTACGAAAGGTCACCATTGTATACAAATTTCAAGTAATTTCTTAGTACAAATATGACTCATGACAGTTGACACACAAATCGAGTACGTATCGAATGTACGCTGCGAGTCACATTTCATTAATGTATTTCTAACAATGATGGTAGACGTATTGAAACGTGGCCACGCATATATTGCTTAGTATTCTAAACTAAATGATTGCTTTCATTATACGGGTTAGTACGCGTGACTCAAAGAAACGCAATACACATAAAGGGACCCTGGGCATTTCCCATTTATATACGCTCAATATTACTTGTTGTATGACCTCTAACACTGTTTCCTTCGGTCCCTTTTGTTTCGAACAATGATCCTTGCGCAATAGATTCGAAGACTCTTCAACAGCATGCAAGTCAGCCCGTTTGATTTCCAGCTGTCTCCAGAACATAGTTGCGTTGGTCCTTGCTTTAAAAACCGGGGCTATAGTTCGAATCCCAGGGTCTAAAGGTTTATTATTAATGTTTTTTGAAAAATTTATGTTTTATCCGTGGTATACGCATGGGAAATTTCTTTCACAGTCGTTATAACAGAACGGTATGTAGAAAAGCACTTGCTTTTGCTTTACCGATATTTACCCATCGAATACAGTTTTCTACTAGTAGTCTGGGCTTGAAATTAACCATACTATGACATAATAAATGCCTAGAGCAGAAAAAACCTGCAATAAGTCCAATCTATGACAACGATGCTGAAAGCACCATGTCGAAAAATAAACAATCATAACGGATATATGTATGGGAATCACTAGCTAACAATCGAAATACGTTATTAACTTTTTCCATAGTTCCATTTGATTGTGTTATTAGTAAAACTGTTATTTAATTTAAAAATAAACAAAATTTATTATGCACAAAGTAATTTTAACATCTAAAAAGTGATTTGTTTTTTATTTCATTATCACGTGTTTCAATGAATACCGAAGATTTGCCCTCATCATATATCAACTGATAACCTGACGCTTAGATAAATATGTGAAAAGTTAACTCATTGATTGTATTTAATACGTAGTTTTTGTATTTCATATTGCGGCAGGGTCACTTGGCGCCGTCTGTGACTTGTGATAAGAGGTCGCGGCCCGTCTAGGCAACGTCTAATTCCGATTAAGCAAGATTTTATACAGAACTCATTAGAGTAAGACGCTTGCTTATAACTAAAAATATTGTAGTACAAAAGCAAATATTAATCAGTGTACTTGATGTAAGTATGTTTTGGTATTGATATAACAGTTCGACCTTTTACTTAAGATCATTGCAACGAAATACTCATAAATTTAACTTTTATTTTATACATTTATTCATATCGTTCTTTGTAAATTATTGTAGGTTATGTATTCTTTGTCGACTTTAAAATGCCTTAAATTTAGTTCTAATACTTATTTAAATCGCAAAAGAGTTTTTGATGGATCCATCCAGCATAAATTAGTAGAATGCCTGTAGATTTGAACCACTTTGTATTTATAGTAAATGCATTTAAGTTTGTTCATCATCATCATCAGCCTTTGTTAATCCACTGCTGGACATAGGCCTCCCCTATTACACCCCTATCCATTAGGGGGGTTTGGACCGTATCCCACCACGCTGGTCCAATGCGGGTTGGTGGGTGGACCGACTTTTTTACATGCCCATCCGACGCATGGATCATCTTACTTTTCAGACAATTGGGTGATCGGCCCAAATTGCCCTAACCAACTAGGAACCAACAATTAATTTGTTGCGTCCCCGCAGGTTTCGAACCCACGACCGCCGGTTTCTAAAGCACACGCCCATACCACTAGGCTACGGAGGCAGTCATTTAAGGTTGTTATAACAATCTATTTGTTGGAGGACTTTAGTTACATGAAATGTACTATGTAATTTCAACGCAATTACTGATTATACGCAATTATAGATATATAACGACTGCCAAACATGATTTTGAGAACCGGTAACTTTATGCAAATTTATCAGACCCATGAATCATCTTCCTTTTCAGGTAATTGATAATGCCAGAAAACAAAGATCACATAGATACAGTTATTTTCGCTTGATCTGAAGCCGCGACCTCCGGCTTGACAAGTAAGGGCTAATACCACTAGGGCACGGGGGCGTTAGTAAATGCATAAATGATTAAGTCAATTGCTTACTTATTTCATTGCTTAAATGTCTGTTTTCTCACGGTGTGTGTGTTACTTATTTACGTACATTCAATAAACGGAAGGCGTTCTGTACCGTGTGAATGTGTATTGTTGACGTCTTGCGGGCGTTTGTTATTAGCAACAATGTGACGCTCTTTGAGAAACTTTGTCACAATTCTTTTGAACACGACGTGATATAATAAAATAACACTAACAGACCCAGCTAAAAATTCTTGAATACTTGAATATTGCCAAATTGCCTTGGAGAGAAAGTATTCGTTTCGTTTGTCGCATGCATATTTATTATTTATTTTAAAGTTTCATATACACAGGACTTTCATCGGTTTATTTTCCAATAAGATTTTGTTTTATTTTTTTTTATTTTGGCTAGAAAAACATACTGCTGCAAATAATGAAAGAATTGTTACCTAATAGTAGTAGAATACAAATATGGTAGATTGCGAGTGACAGCTGGCAACACATTCCATACATATGACATTCGCTACGTTCCGCTCATTAGTCTAAATAAGGGAAAGTAACAAGACACGGTCACTGGAAAGTTTCTTACTTGGAAATCAATGTCGCCAAAACAAAAGACGCCCAATCGACCAATTGTTTTAAAAGGAATACCAAGCAATCGAAATCATATAAATAACTCCAATAATTGATGCGAGTAAAAACAAAAATGCGGAAAAACTTGGCCGATCAACTTGACTTTATTGCTCGACGATCTGGCAGGGATCGCGATGTAATTTGCAATGCATAAAACAATTAATAAAGGAGAATAATGCGTAGTAAAATTATATATGCGACGTTCTTCAAGTTGACTTTATGAACAGTACGCTGAGTAGAATTTGCTTAAATCACTTCCGCAATGAAAATTAATATCGTTTATATAAAATATCAGATTATAACCTAAAAAAAATAACGAAACACAATAGTTTTTTTAAAGTTATTAATTAACTTACACTTTTGAAAATATTTTTATATAACAATTTAAATTATCTGTATTACGTTTTTGAAAACATATGTTTTGAAAGTTATTCTTGGCTTTAACTTTAATTTGCAGTAATGAACAGACAGTATCAGTTTCTGACAGTATCTAACTATCTTGTCCTGAAAATGATAGGAAGAGCCCAAACCTAGTAAAAGTGATAGAAAAAAAATGCCATTCTAGACAGTTGTAAATTATCTATATAGATCTACTGCTTAAGGCCGATCTGTTTCCTAATAATAAATATAATTTTAACAGTAGTTATTATTAAGGAATAGATTTAATTTTAACAGTAGTTATTATTAAGGAATTTAATAATAACTACTACTGCTACATAGTACATATTTTAACATGTACTATGTAGTTCTGATACTGGATTAGATTTTTTACAAGTATTAGGTTTCTTGTTTTCACAGGGCTAATTAGAGTACTGTGCTGCATAGGCATATTTTGCTAGGATTACTGTGTTCCAACTTTTTTTCCCCTTTTCCCTTCCATTCCACACATTTTTTCTGTTATTAAATATAACAGGAATACGAGACTAACATCGGTATCTATAGGCACGTAGATCGGAGTTATAGTTTTTCACACTGAATTTGTATTCATAGTCGTTACTTTTGCAAATGCCTCTGAGATCTAGGCAATGGCACTTGCATTACAAACAAGAGGGTAGGGGTTTCGAATCCTGCGCGGAAACAACTTCTTGTTACCGTTGTTTGCTGGTTCCTTAGGACGTCATCATGAAAATTTGTTGAGTCCCCGCAGAATTCAAACCCACGACCTCCAGTTTCTTAAGCACACGCCCATGCCACTAGGCTACGGAGGCAGTTCCTCAGGACAACATGAGCCGATAACCTAGTTCATCATAATCGTTATGGCCACCTTTATCAGTCTTTATTGAATTGTATTCAAATTTTCTGACGCCACACAACTTAACTAACTAAGAACGCAGTTAACGCTTTGAGTTGTAGAGGTCAGATACCAGATTTACCCATCCAGATTTATTCAAATGGATAGAACCCGACGGTAAGATAATTTAAAAAATTACTAGGAGGAACTTTATCCCCATTGAAATAAAATGAAAATATGTTTTTAATTGATATAGACGATGTCGGAGTTAAAGCATATTATGGGAACATTTACGCAATATACCGTTGACATGTCCGTTGCCATCACTTCTCGGTATTCCACAACGGTTGCGTACAAGTATTTCCGCTGCAATTATTCAGTCGCTCACAGCTAAATGCCATGGCGCTTCGTGAACTGTTAACTGCGTGATAGTAAAATACAGTTATAATAACCGTGTGAAACGTCATTGATTTACTCTTGCTATAAGACTATCCTTTCCTGTAGAAAGCTATTTCTTAAAAGCATAACTCACCGTAGCAACTATCACATCCTACTAAAATTAGGTACGACAATGTTCGTCTTTTCGGATGTTGTTGAATGTAATACTGTAGAATACTTAAAGGATGCAAAAAAAATTTACACTAACATAGTTTTGTATGCGTAGAGGATACCTTTTTTTATTAATAAAGACTTTAGGGATAATTGGAAAAATCAGACTTACATGGTTTTTTTAACATTTTGGTTTGCGGTGTTTGTAGACATATTCCGTAATCTGTCAAGTGCCGTGTACCAGAAATTCAAATAAGCCATGGCTTATACCTATCCCTTTGACCTGGTGCGTGTCCAACCAACAAGTACGCGAGGTTTTAATAATTTAAGGGCTATTTTAACGCTACTAAAGTTTATCACTACAACTTATTAACATAAATTTCTATTTTTTTATCTCTATTATAAATAATAGTTTGTTCTATAGCAAATATGATCTTTCTTTTGTTTTCTCTCTTGTCGCACCTACTTGGCATTAATTCTCCTAATACTCATCTTTATTTCCACTTACATATAGAACTTGTAATTTGCTGAAATAGTGATTCACACGTGTATCCTGTATCATTTCTCAAAAATTTATGTTTCAGAGTATTAAATCAATATTAAAATTAAACTTAACGTAACATAAAACAACGAATTTGACGTAAGTATTTCCCTAGTGTGTCATAGTTTCCAATAAATTTAGTAATTATTTTCTATATAATGCCAACTCATTCTACTTTGCGGATATTGCTCAGTTGAAGGTAAACCATAACAGCACTGAAAAATAGCTGTTATACATTTAAAAACTATATTATTTGAATAATTTGAGTAGCACAAATTTTGACAGTTTAATAACGTTAAAATTTAGTCATTAGTTGTTGTTTTTCGAAAAAAAAATGTTTATATTAATCTAGTTTATAAATAATTGTTTGTTTTATAAAAAATAATTTACCATTGAAGCTTGACCGTCTCCAGATTAACCTCTTCATTTTAATTTCCGATTCATTTTAAGAATTATCGCATCAAAAAGTCTGGAATGTAACCTTGTACGAGCTTATCAGATTCATGCCTTATAACTGGAGTATGTATGGTGACGATCGAGTTAACCAATCATGGAATTATTATAACAAAATAAAGAGGATGCAATTTTCGAGCATATTTATAGCGTCTAAAAATACTAGTAGCGAAAAAAACCAAAACTAGTGATGTCGTTATTTTTCACTGTAAAATCAACATGGTGTGGATTACACATAGTGATAGTTTTAAGAAAATAGAAACAAGAATAGAATAGAAACAAGATTACCATAGAATATAAAAAGTAATTATTGCTGCGAATAACATTGAAATGGTCGTCACTAGTATAATATGCCAACAAAGTATCTTTACGTGGTCGTCAAAATCGCCAAATTTAGCGTGCTAATACATTGTTTATCTGCGTGATTAGAATGCTAAAGACAATACTTTCAATTATTACATTTAGTCTACTCTACCATCAAAAAGTGCTCTTATTTAAATTTTAAAAAAGCCTTCAACAGTAAATTTACTTGATTCTTGTTAAAATTTTCAAGATAAAATTGCAATGGTAATTGTTGTTTGAATATATTTCTTTTTATTTTCTAAGCATGATTACAATGCGTTATAGGAAAAATAAACATGTATATTAAAGGTTTTCAAAAAGATTACATATAAATTACTTGTTTAATATAATCAACACGCTTTGGTGTTAAAGAAGTTATTATATAAAACCAAAAGATGAGTCCATACTTTTGCTTAATATTAACGTGCGAGTTCGTTGATCGTTTTAGTTTCTCTAGCCGCTCCTAATTATCACTTTGGGAGCTTTGCGTAAACGGAATAGATTGTGTAACAAGTTTTAAGCAATTATATATGCGTTCGCGTCATCTCACGTACGTACGTACGAATGAGTGTCATTAAGATTTTTTTTTGATTCGATCGGTGTTTACACTTCGGTAATTAATTACGTGTCTGTTTAAAATTGCAAAAACCATTAACAAAAACATTATTATTGTAATAATTTGTGTATTAGTTAAATATTACAAAAACTCCAAATTTATACATCGGTAATGCAAAACAAAAAAAAATTGACATAATGGAAATGTAACCCGCTAGGAAAAGTATAGGCTATGTCGGACTCGTATTGAAACTACTTCGTCTTTCCTAGACAACAAAAAAGACAGGCTTGTCGCATTCTCTTACCCCCAAGCGCTGACCGCTGAAGCAGTCTTGCACAGAAGCTAGACTTAGACTAAGTCTGTCACATTTAATATATTTAACTTAAAGAATGGAGTCAAACCTTTAACAACAGTGTTTACATTACATCTGTAGCTATTTAATATTTTAAGAGTGACACTAACTGTTATGATTCTGTGACGGTTACAGTGTGTTTTACATGGCAACATGTTACGAAACAGACGCAACGAGTTGACGTAATAAAAAAATCAAACCAAAAAAGTATTTATCATAAAGGACAAAGAGGGAACTGAATTTCAATACTATTACATGTGCGCCCGGGTGCAACGTGCCCATTATTTAAGCGATTGGAATATTTTTATGTTGTTTTATAATGTATGACGGGGCTTACTAACTTTTTGTATTGAAAATTCTCCCGCAATCTTTATTAAAAAATATCAAGAAACCGTTGCGACATTAATACTACACTGATAACATCTTAAATTAATACAAAGACAATTTTATATAAGCCTTACAGTATATTTAATCTCTCAAACATACTATTAAATAAGACCTTTTAAGGACCTATTTTAGGCTACCTTGTTGCTTTACAACTAACCGAAATCTGATGAAAAACAATTTTATAGATTTTGACGCCGAGTTTTAACGCCAGAACCGGAAAGCTTCAAGCCCACACAGCGAACAAGTAATATTAAAAAAGTTAAATTAATTAAATAAAAAATAATTAAAAAAAAAATAAAAAAAATACCCAATAGGCTATAAATAATACATAATTAATGAATAAAAATATATAATTATACATATACGTTTTCTCTCCATACATTTAAATGCACGCAAACAACAATACGGCGTTGAATTATGAAACTGCGACCTTCGAACGCGAAAGGTTCTTCCTCCTTGGCATCGCGTTATGTTCATAAATTAAGCAGCGTGTTACGTAACAACAAAAGCCTACGCAAAGCCGGTGTCTTGTTTTACGATAACCTTGCTTGATGATGTTCTAATGCAGTATGACGTGGGTGCAACGGACCGCGATCGGCACTTAGCCGTGAGCCGGCGACATGCCGTGTTTTATAATTAACACATCCTTTTACCACCAATCACTAATTTATATCTGCGTACCGTGGAGGTACGTACATCTTAATCACCGATTTTGTCTGAGAAATCATATCAAATATAATATTTACGCAAAAACAGGAAGATAGCAGACGAATAGTTATATTTTTTTTGTATTATTTTAATAATATAAGTATGACCGGATCGTACACTACATCGCAAAATATGGGATGATTTAGTGTTGGCCTTTACCCAGCAGTGGGACAATAAAGGTTAAAAAAAGATTGGTATGCATCATTATATTTAAGTACCTACCTACTAGTAGTTTTTGACCAATCTTTAATTATATGTGACATAATGATTTGATATTTAGTTTTTTTAAGTCATTTATAGACTTTTATCGTATTTCCTATTAAATTTGACATTCAATTTGACCTACACTTTGTCACAATTCTCTAAATATTTCACATATTTCTGCTCTTCTATAACTCTATAATTATATTTTGTAAATTTTTATAAAATTAAATTTACGTATGCCCATTTGAATTAATAGTTTTTCTGTTTTAGTATGTTGCTAAAACATCAAGTGCAAAAAAGACAAGGAGGAACGCCTTTTCAAAAAGTTACCAGAGTAGCCATGCATATTTATTCTTGAATCATTAATGAATAGCAGACAGTTTATTCGTATTATTAGTCTATAAATGATCACTTTGCCGCAGTATGAAAGAACTGCTTTCAAATTTTGTGATTTTTGAGGATTTAAACATAAAATTGGCAAGTTAATAAACGTTTTACGTTTTCTACACTAGTAGTCCGGCTTTGCCCGTGTTATTATTAAATTTTTAGAAAGGATTTTCATGGGGTAAAAATTAACTCATGTTACTGACGGTAGCTTTCGAGTCGTAAAAGAATATTCAAAATTGGTTTGGTACTTTAGGAGCCTTTCAAAATAAACAAAGAAATAAATCTTTCCACTTTTATAATAATAGAGTAGAAAATAATATGATTTTTAAATATTTTATATATTGTATATCGTTCCGTTTAGCTCTTTTGGTTTCACCCTCAAACTAGCTTAGCCCCAGCCTCGGTTTCATCTGCGTGGTGAAAGCAATTTTTGATAATTATCATTAACTGCCTCCGTAGCCTAGTGGTATGGGCTTGCGCTTTAGAAACTGGAGGTCGTGGGTTTGAATCCTGCTAGTTGGTTAAGACAATTTGGGTCGGTCACCCAATTTTCTGAAAAGTAAAATAATACATGCGTGGGATGGGCATGTAAAAGTCGGTCTACCCACCAACCCGCATTGCACCAGCGTGGCGGGTTACGTTCCAAAAATCCCCTAATGGAGAAAGCGTGCGTCAGAGGAGCTATGTCAGCGGACAACGCAGGCTGATAATGATAATCATTACACATTACATTATTTTCTTTACGGTACATGCCAAACTAGCTTGCAAATGGCACATTTTTACATAAATTACCACTTTTCTTATTTTTTAATGATTTACAATATCATTTTGAAAGTTGTAGAATTGTAGTACTTTGATGTAAAAGATATATTATTGTGAATTGCCATTAAAATCCATACAGCAGCTTTTCTATGATAGTGTAACATTAGTAGGATAGGTTTGATTTTTAAGATGCCTTCACATTATATATATATATATATATATATGTCACATTTTATGTTATGAGTTAAAAGTGAAAAGTTTCAGGTAAACAATCGGCCGGTGCTTTAAAACGGATGCCTTTGGCGATTTCTATTCTTAATGTGTTGTTGTCAAGGTGCGTATACAGTAGTCGAGTACACGCTGTAATGCAGCAACAATGTGCAAAGTGTATTTGTGAGTTGAAGGTATTTTTACAATCAAACAAATTTTTCATTGCGACTATACAATTAATTCTGAGATTAATTTAACGGCAGGCAGAAATAAATTACGTAAAAATAATGTTACGAAGTCATAATTATTGTATGCCAGCTATGACTCAACAGATTATCTCTGAAAAGCGACTAATCGAGCTAAATTTCCACCTACCCACCAATTTCAGACACCTTTTATTAAGCATGCTTAATGCATGCATGAATTAAATAAACCTAGTGACAATCAAAATTTTAACCATCTTTGCTTAACGTCAATAATGTTACAAATTTATGAGATGTTATAAGTGTTACTGCTAAAAAATGTGTAAAAAGCTACATTTTCACTATCACTATGTTCACCTAATAATAAAACACAAGAAAGGGCATACCCACAGCCACATATTGCAACATATATCGCATATATTTACACCGCATCTATATTGAAAGTTTATCATTTGGTTTACTTGTGTATACGCAACTTAACGATTGCATTGCGAAAGCAGACACCATTGACGTCAATCCAAACAGCGCTTTCACCGCAGACCTGAATGAGTGTAGCTATCATCGTTTCGTTATCTTTAACCCGCACTTAACATTATTTCTTAATAATAGTAATAATGTTGAAGAAATAACTTTTCTTTTAACAAGCATTTTATTTTACTGGTGGTAGGTGCCCTTTTTAATGGGGATCGTCTAGTGGGCACCTCCGCGGTGCCTATTTCTACCGCAAAACATTATTGTGAAAATACTACTGTGTTCCAGTTAGAAGGGCACCGTAGCCAGCGTATTTACTGGGTAAACGAGACTTAACATTTTATGTCTCACGGTAGGCAGCGCGTTGGTGATACCAGTATTGCCAATGTCTATGGGCGTCGATGATCACTTTCCATTAGGTGGCCCGACTGCTTGTCTACCTGCGTATGCAATAAAAAAATAAAATAAACTGTCTTAATGTCCCAAACCGCCCAGCATTAAATGGGATGGGGTGTGACTTTATTTATTTAAATTACAACCTAAGTTTTAAAGTTATAGTTTTTTTAGTTAGGTATATAAAACACAAAAAAAACGTTGTTATAGTTCAACAAATATCACTATTTTCTTGTGGTAGGAAACGAACCCGCGTCCTCAAGTGTAACTCACAAACTTAATGACAAATGCCAATCAGGTTGTTTAATAGGTAGTGAATACTCATTCCAATGCCATATTTCAGAATAATGCTCATAAATTGATAACAGTTGTGCGTTTTTTTATTCTTTCGGATAATTTCTTGTATAAAAAATTGACAATTCACCGTCAAGATAACTCGTTTTCTGTATCATTAGACCGGTATCTGACGTCAAACAATTTAGCAGCTCAATAAAAATTAAATGCGTTTTCATGTTAAAATAATTGAAAACGCTTTTCTGTGATAACTATGATTAGTATTATTACATAATAATGTATTAGCACTTCAAGTAACTAATAAAAACAATATTTCCACGTGCGTCATAAATTTGAAACAAATATAAGCTTTATTTTAACAATTGTAATACACAGCCAGACAAATTTACTGAATAAACCAAAAACCACTTTAAAAGTTAATCAGTAGTAAAAAAAGTATTTTAATGTAATAAAATTGGGAATACACACCGTTATAAATTACTTAGCTACAAATTATTTTGTCGGTACATATTTATTTAATATTTTCCTTGACCGCCAATCGACAAACGGCAAAAAATTGAACTCAAGTTAACTGACCGCACTTTTTTAAAGACATCGAATAACAATCATGCACGTTTTCGTTTCCATGACTATGGAAATTAAATGATAATTAAATTTTAAAGATCTTTATTCAGCATAATAGTAAATTAGATATATTTTAGAACAACTTATTAATCGATTGTCAACGATGCTACCACCAAGTTCGGGAAAGGCGCCTCTGATCTGAGAAGAACCGGCAAAAGGAACTCAATAGGACCATTTACTTTCGTCATCTTTTACAATCAAATTTATAGAATCAACACAGTACTCAGGTTCATAACTCAAAAGTGTGACTTATGCTTCGGAAATTAATAATTTACAATATTAAAGTAAACATACAAGCACAGCCAGCGAATTTACTGGGTAATCGAGACGTAACATCTCACCGTAGGCAGCGCGTAGATGATACTCCTGAAATTGCCGATGTCAATGAGCGTTAGTGACCACTTTCCACTAGGTGGCCCGACTGCTCGTCTGGCTTTCGTATGAAAATAAAAAATACAGCTTCCAAATAATACCTAAGTGACGTAATCGAATTCTGAAAAGATTGCCTTGATGCGTTGACTTCAGTAAAAAAAGTGAACATTTCGTAACACCGCCATCTCACACGCAACCTCAATGTATTATATACAAAGCTACAAAATTACTAAAACGTAAAACCACCTTTTATTTCTTAACAAACACCTGTGACACCAGAAGAACACTATGCATATCAAACAATAGTTTCCCCGTGACGGAACCGAATCAAATCCAACCATCAAGAAAATCGGGCCCAAATGTCATAAAAATATAATATGTCACTCACACAAAGTCTTTGGGCTAAATATAAGTATATGACGCTTTTATTGACTAAACAACGCTAGGTTTTATACGGCGGCGCATCAATTAGAACTCGATAGCCAATGACACATGAGATATGAAAAATAAAATTTTACACGAATTTTCTTTAGCTTAATGCTCTTTGTTAATACTTAAGCTGCGTCTCTCTCTCCCTCTCTGTGACCCACGCATAAAAGTACGAGTTACCTCAGAATTTGATACGAAAATTGGTCCTACCAAAAATATCAATATTTCATATTTTATAGCTAAGACAAATTGGATATAAACAAAGTAATCCATGGCTAGGGAGTAGCGTCTTACATTTACCGTTTTCATTGATGAATTTTTACCGACGGTTCAATCACTAAGTGACAGTCGTCTTATAACAACACTATATGCTTCGTTGCTATGGGTTACCTTATTTACGTTTATCCGGAACTAATTTGACCTAACAATAGAATAGAAAACGTAACTAAAAAGTGCGAAGCAATTACTGACGGATGTGCAATGCGATACGTTGACAATGAGTCAGTCTAAATTCGGGATCCAAGATGACTGTTCAAGACGTTAAGAACACAGACCTAAATAAATCATCGATGACGCTCCACTTCGTAATACTAGCCGTTGTATTAATCATTTCATCATTAGCAAGTGTCAAAACCATAAAGATACGTATGGTCACAATGCACAATCATTTTATTACACTTCGTTTTAATGGCTTCGAGAAAATATAGCATGGCTAAAAGTAGCAACAGGAAAATGATAACAGGAAAAAAATCTATAGATTATCAAATCGCTGAATGAATAGCAAAAAGTTATTTTTATACACTGTAACCGATCTAACCGTTTAGTAAATTATATGACTGATCAATATAAAAAACGTAACGGCATTCGCGTATTTATAAATGTGAAATATTTATGATGAAGTAATATTTTTTGGGCTTAGAGAGCAAATGTTTTAAATTTTTTCTATAGAAATATCATTTTATCATCATTCACAATTGAACTTATGAAATGAAATACAAATCGTAATGATACGTCAATCTGGAATATTCGGAAGTCAAAAATAAACTATGAATATTTCAATATTCAGTCAAATATTTGTATTAATAATATTTCATTTATATATAATTAAACAACTAGTTCTTCCACATAAATATTTAAATTATGGAAGCTAATATACCATAAACCATATATATTAGAGGAATAAATCCACGCCGCTTTTATCTATGATGATAAAAGCACGGGATATCAGATATTGAATACGATATTAAAAAACGGTGTTATGAAAAAATATATCTCTCTTATTTGGCTTCCGTTATGCTAAAGTAGTGTCGTCGCATTACAACGCATTAGATCAGGTTCTAATTTATTATAGCAATTTCCTCTTCCTTTTACCATAAAAATGGTAAAAAAAATTCTTTCTACACAAACAACCGGAATTATTAAAAACCGCAAAAATACATTTGAATGCTCTCCTCGTCGTTTCGTTTATCGTTATTAAATTAGTATTTAATCTGTTGAATCGATAAATATTTTTACTACAGTTTATTTTACCTAATCCCTTGTTGTGGCAATTCCATAAAATTAGTATTTTGTTCATGTATACATTATATCTTATTATAATAAATGATTATCAAATGATAAGTATCGCAGACATGTTTATACTAAATATAACATTTTTCTTTTCATAATATTAAATAAATATTACATTTTACCGAATCTAATTTTTTATCTACATACAAGTTATGTTCAAGAGTTATTTTAAAGATATTAATGAAAAAAGAAACTACTATTTAAAAAAAAAATGTTTTACGATTTGTATCGTATTCGTATATATGATATATAAATAGCGTGTAATATTTATTGTTTATAATTACTTACAGTTTCAATACAATCCACATGGGTGGCCTGACTGTTCACAAGAGAAGGGATCATTAAATACACAATGAAGCGATTAGTATGCCAAGTAGGTTTATTGGCAACTTTATCATACAGCGCAGAAAATAACGAGATGCTATTTTTGTAATGTTTTATAGCATACATTTTAAAAGGATCCGTCGACGGTTTCGATGGATAACTTATAATAGTTTCCTGTAGATTTTCAGATGGACGGGAACCTAGTATATTAATAATATACGCTGAAAACTAACTTTTTATATGTGTGGTCAATATTATGGGCCTTGAATACCTATTGATGAATATTTGATTCTCTATCAGTCAAAAAAAGTCTACATACAGCCTGTATGTAGACTTTTCGTATGGTTAAGCAACAATTGAAATTTGTAAAATTTACGATATTATTAATTAATTGCTATCAATTGAGGTCTTTTTTGTATTTTTGACTGATAGAAAATCAAATATTCATCAATAGGTATTCTTCTGTACTGCCAAGGTAGGTTTTAGTTCAACTTTTAGTTAGATAAAAGGAAAACTCCTTTATCTAACTAAATGTACCTACCTTGCTTTATAATATTGTTGTTCATCGGTTTGATAAAAAAAAGCGTCAGCGTAAAGACTATGCGCTCGCGATAATCAATTAATAAGTTTCAATAGCTCTTTACTTTTGGGCCAATCAGTTTGACATAAGCTTATGTTTACGTAAAATGAATACGCAAAATATCTCATTTGGCTTTGATATTAGAGTTATTAGTACAGATGTCATCGGATTGATAATAATTAATATTTAATTGAAAATTCTGTCCACAATATTTTTACAAGTGAAAAATAATGAATGTAAGGTTAGTTATATCTGTCATGTTCCATTTTTTTATTAAAAAATATAAACTTAAATACTTGTAGATATTGTAAAATAAAATACATCTAAATTCATTAAAGTAACCATGCATGAATTGTTCTTCTTATACTAATAACATTTTTTCTCGCAAGGCTTATAAAAGTAATTTTTACTAAAGAAAAAACGTACTAGTATGATATAACAGAACGAGTAGAATATTTTGCCTCAAGTCTCATAATCTGTTCCTAACGTTTAAAAAGATAAGCCCAAACATGAAATTCAAAGCGAACGATTCGTATAACATAAACAGGGTCTGTTCTAGAAGTCCATGGAAACATTTGAAAATTCAAATGGACAATCGCGATGGTCCGGTAGCAATGTACGGCTCTATCCTTTGTCGACATTTACGACATCCGTCGCATAAATCAAAGTCATCTCTTTGGTATTTCAATATTTTTTATGCATCTTATGCGGGGGTAATGCTTAGGCAGTGTGATAATGAACGTCGGGTCGGCAAAGTGTGCATAGATGTTAGAGGATTCGTTGAACTCACTCCATGCGTCCAAGTCGTCGCTCCATAAGGAATAAGCGTCTGAACGCAGTACAGCCCGTCTCATCTCATAGTATGGTTTTTAAGACGATTATTGAATGCCCGACTGAGTAGTCCAGTTGTGTTTCAATAAGATATGCAAAAAATAGAAAAGTATTTGTACATATATTGATATGTTTGAAATTTATTTTGATTGCTTTATAATTATGCTTTATTTATCACATATATGTTTACTGATTTCAAAAATATATTTTTATAGACATTTAGATCAATCGCAATTTTCATTGTAATCAGAGATATATTTTTTTTTATTACTAACTACTTACTGGTTTACTAGGAGTCTTCATTGTAACTTACAATATCAATAATTAAAAAGTTTTTAGAGAGAACGTTGTTGCTTTCGTCAATCGTGTTAGGAAATCCGACATACAGATAACACACGTTTAACTGCCGCCGAATGCCATATGATGAAATAAAACCAATGCGTAAAAAAACGTGCCCAACAAACTTTACATCTAACGAGAATTCTATGTGACGTAGACAGCTGGTAATTTTATAATCATTATCAACATGAACTCCTAGCCAGTGTAGATGTCAGAATGTTAACAAAACAAATCCCGTGCGAATTCAACGAAGTAAATAGGTTGAAAAATAAAAATGCTTTTCCTCTACTATACTTTCTCTTGAATCTTAAACTTACACAATATACGTCTTAAGGCTTCCAATGCCACAGTCAGTTACAATTGTATTACAAAATTATTGTTGCATACAACTATTAAGTAAGTTAGATTTGAATATTTTTCACAAAGTAACACACCACTTTGAAGGCTATATCAGTATGAATATCATAATTTTCGTATATTTTAAAAAATACAAAAAATGTCAAGTATACGAAAAAATATTTTGTAATCTACATTTGAAATATTCTATTGAAATCAATCGAAAAAATTTTGGAAAAAATATACGCGATTTGTACATAGCTTGATTTTAGTATCTAATTAGTAATATATATTATTGATCGTATAAATCGAAGGCAGTCGATGGCTGGTGGTGGGCCGACGCGGATGCCATGTCACGACGGCCGCCGGATGACCGGTCCACGGCCGAGGTCGCGCTGAATATGCAGTGGCGTTCGTTTTAATATTAATGGGTGGCTTCTTAAAAAACTCCCAGAGGACAATCACTGTGATAATGTCATGTAGATCGGGCCCCGGGGCGGTTGACCTGCGCGTCCTGCGGTCCCGCCGTGCATCGGGTCATGCGTCCCCGCGTACGTCATGTGCTAATGCGCGCTAAGGCACCCTTGTCAAACTGACAACCATATGTCGTGAAGCACTGACAGATGTCATTGGAGTCGTAACAATTCACTATTAAAACTTATCAAGGTTTAGGTTACCCATTCAACAATTAACGAATTTATATGATAAGTAATATTTGTTTATATTAGTTTTATTATTAAATAACTTAATATGTTATAGAATTGTACGGGTATGCTCCAAGTATTTGTTAATTTTTATAATAATCTAATATCAATTT
The DNA here is from genome assembly GCA_029286875.1 of Lamproptera curius. Lineage (NCBI taxonomy): Eukaryota > Metazoa > Arthropoda > Insecta > Lepidoptera > Papilionidae > Lamproptera > Lamproptera curius. The sequence goes on along the minus strand of JAGSMT010000176.1, from coordinate 762,820 downwards.
TAAATTAAAATAGAGATACTAACTTATCAATTATAATTTTATGTACCTTTAGCTAAATAATTAATAATTACGTTCCAATAAAATATTGGCAGTCCCATTATATATTTTATTGATAATCAAGAGAGAAACCACCAACACTCTCAAAACACCAAATTCACAGAAAAATTGCCAACTTAAAAACAAATCCTACACAATAAGTCATTTACACCGCCTACTATGCAGAATAGTTTGCAATTTAAGTGTATCAAACTAAATATTTATGGCGGGAAACTCATCTACTTTAGAACCATTATTCACTCACTGCCTACGCTAAAATGCGTCAAAAATTATTAATTCAAATTGTATAATTTGCAAAGCAATTGCTACCCTTTGCATAACGAGTATTTCAGTCTATATTAATTTCAAATGAGATATTTAAATAAAGGCTTCCATAAATGCAAATAGCGTCCACCGACCGCGTACTAAACAGTCTGACGCCAAAACGCCAAAATTATACGTGTACCCACCCCATTATTTATGTTAAATTGGAGTTTAATTTAAAACTACCTTAAACGTACTAAGTAACCTTGCCTTCTTCTGTACGTTGAACTTTATATATCAAAGTTATAGTTAAAGTTATTTTTATTGCTTCTCATTGCCGTTGATATACGCAGCTTCTGCAATCATTGTTATCAATGTAGTGTGTACATACTCCTTTAATATTGGTTCACATTTTTGTTCATTTACTTATACGTTACTTTATTTATTATTTTCTTTAAAAGAAGGAATTCTTATGGACCAATTTTAATTCACTTATTACATACGCAATGCGTTCATGACCAAGCGGTCAGGGCAATATATATTATACATCCCTATATATATTATACATCCTGGCCTGAAAAGTAAAACAATGATACATGATACATCGGATAGGCAAGTAAAAGTCGGCCTTAGCTATCAGGACCACCTTTACCAGCCTTTATAGATTTTACAACATAGTCGTAAAGATTTACAACTAATTCGGTTTACCGCCTCCGTGGCTTAACGGTATTGGCCCCTGCTTTCTAAACCGGAGGTCGTGGGTTGCCGCGGTGAAACAACATGGTGCCATCGTTGTTTTCTGGTCGGTTTGGACAATTTGGCCCGATCGCTCAATTGTCTGTAAGATGATCCGTGCGTCGGATGAGAATGTAAAACTTCGGTCTACCCACCAACCCGCGCTGGAACAACAAAAAAAAATACCCCCTAATGGAGAAGGCGTGCATTAGGGGAAGTCTGTGTGCAGCAGTGGAGTAACACAGGCTCGATGATGGTGATGATCAATTCGGATGAACAAGTTATCAGTAAATTACAATAATAAGCTTTATTCGTGCAAATCATGATGGATTAGACACCAATCCCATTTAGGCTTAGAGGGAGACGTCTCCAAAAGTAGCATTATAAAAAATTACCGAGGCATAATTCGAATTCCGAAAGCAGAAATTTTGCTTTAAACGTACCTCAGAATACAGTATCAAAATAATAAAAATAAATCTGATACTGGTATTGTTCAGTGAGAAACGCCGCCACAGTGGCGTCGCCAATCTCCTAATGACCATCAGATGAGACGATGCGTTTGCATTGTAAATAGCACGCGCTCTATTCGTGGCCCCCTACGCATGTCGTTTCATATTTTAACTGACTGTTTGCCGTACAACAATTCAAATTAACCTATATTTAACCTCAATCACTTAACGATCACTCTTTTTCGCACGGCATCCACATGATTCGGGTCAGATACATTTTAAGACCTTTCACGAATAGGTTATCCATATATATTAAAAAACAAGCGAAACACACTTTATTAATTTTTATTTCATAAATTTTAACTGCCTCCGTAGCCTAGTGGTATGGGCCGATGCTTTAGAAACCGGAGGTCGTGGGTTCGAATCCTGCGGGGACTCAACAAACTTTTATTGTTTTTGCCTAGTTGGTTTGGTCAATTTGGGCTGATCACCCAATTGTCTGAAAAGTAAGATGATCCACGCGTCGGATGGGCATGTAAATAGTCGGTCTACCCACCAACCCAAAGGATAGGGGTGTTTTAGATGGAGGCCTACGTTTAGTAGTGGACTATCACAGTCTGATGATGATGATGATTAATTTTAATGTAGCTGTCCTTATATGAATAAAAAACATTGAGATATGCCCTGAACTATTTTCAGTTTTAATTTTTTGTATTCTTCCCTTTATTTCGTTTGAAAAATAAAGTGAAGTCGGTTTCTGCCTGAGCTTCGTCCTTCCTGAAGATTACTAACAGAATAATTTTTAAGAAAATCGGATGTCGGGTCGAGTCCAATCGAATTATTAGCCCATTAATAATTTTATTATTACAAAACAGAGTAACGGAGCTTACTCTTGAACATTTCATAGGAACTATTAGTCTAACTTTTTGATTAGAAAATATTGCTGATAAAAGCCTGCCTTGTGTATATTTAGGGTTACTGAAAGGATTCGTTGCAAAGAGCAAGCGCAAAATAGAAATGTCAGCAACATCCGCAACTTACAACGACATCGCAAGTAATGATCGAAGGAACCGTTTAACGTTTACGGTCGATTTAAATAACCCGCGTAAAGGAAACAGGAAAATATTTATCCGTTCAACGTGAAATAACAATACATTACGTCAATGGATTTAGGGTATGTTTAAAACAACAAACGCCGCTGCCTTCTCGGAAATGTAAATAATATCAATAGGAAAAACGCTTTTCGGATAAGATTATTTCTTGTGAATAGGGCTTGTTTAAATTAATTTTGTTTAGTATTTTTAAAGCGAACAAAAAAGAAGAAACACGGTGGTAGGTCCCTGTTTACAGGAGACCGTCTGGTGGTACCACGCGGTGCCTATTTTTGCCGCGAAGCAGTAGTATGAAAACACTGCTGCGTTCCGGTTTGAAGGGCACCGTAGCCAGCGTATTTACTGGGTAAACGAGACTTAACACCCTATGTCTCACGGTAGGCAGCGCGTTGGCGATACCACTGGTATTGCTAATGTCTATGGGTGTCGGTGACCTACCTCCGTAGCCTAGTGGTATTGGCGTGTGCTTTAGAAACCGGAGGTCGTGGCTTCGAATCCTGCGGGGACTCAACAAATTTTCATTGTTGCTTCCTAGTTGGTTAGGACAATTTGGGCCGATCACCCAATTGTCTGAAAAGTAAGATGATCCATGTGTCGGATGGGCATGTAAAAGTCGGTCCACGCACCAACCCGCATTGAAACAGCGTGGTGGGTAGGTCCAAAACCCCTAATGGATAGGGTGTATTAGGGGAGGCCTATGTCCAGCAGTGGACTATCACAGGCTGATGGTGATGGTCGGTGACCACTTCCCATCAGGTGGCCCGACTGCACGTCTGCCTGTGTATGCCATGAAAAAAAAAAAAAACTTCGTAACAGACTATTACGGGTAGGATAATATTTAAACTATTTAAATAACACAAAGTAAAATAAATATAAGGATAATATTTATTAGGTATTGGTATAAGTTAGCAACCTACAAGCTACTAAAATGTTTTTACATAACCTTTCAGGTTATTTAGGGTTACCGTATAATTTAGAAATGAAATAAATAGCAGCACCTATTTTTCTGGGTAACTAAAAATCGGTATGTAGATTGGGTAACGATATTTCATATTCCTAGTTTATTTATCTATTAACGACTAATCTTTATATTATTTTGTCAGATGATTGTTACGATAATAAATAAATAATCAAAAGTAATCTCTCTGATAGCGAAATCAACATAACATATCCGATGTCCATTCGGCGCTTAGTCAGGATTATTCCAGAATGCGACTCCCGTCGACGCTTTCGCGAAAGGGTCTCATTCAAATCGGATTGACGCACGACGACAGATCGATGCATCTGCTGAATAATTCATCCCGCAGTGCGTTAACCTGGCCGTCTACATTCTTAACGCGGGGCGGCTGATCGTTGCCCTCTGCCCTACACCCGGGTTCAGGGCGACAGACGTCACGGCGTCCCGCGGCGCAATCTATTCGTGCCGCAGCTAAGCGGAACTATGGGCGCGAGGACGTGTGCTACACATGATTAAATGTACCTTTGTTGTAACGGACGTTTATTTATTAATACTATTTTCTATGAATACTATTTTCGGAATTCAATCGATTCGAACAGTCTATAACCTGGGCCCCAAAGAATCGCTGATAAATATATTCACTGAATCGATAATTACTGTATTTTCTCAATACATATTTAACAACGTTATATATGTTTATAAACAAAAAATATTGGTAAAACTTTGTGATACGCATCATATAAATACTAGGAATAAGCATAATTTTGTTCTTACAAAAACGAGGCCGAAGAAAAATAAAATCTTTCTTGAGACTATGTATACTCTTATACAACAATATCCCAGAAAATCTTCAGCTATTATCTGTAAATAAATTCAAAAAGTTCTATATTGAATAAACATATTTGACTTTAACTTTAATTGGGATAATTCGCTGTGTTTCTCCGTATTTTTGTTGTTTTAATTATTTGTACTCAGTACGATGATGCGATAGGTGTTTAAAATTTAGCTGCATCTTATTAAAGTTACTTTTTGTTTCGTGTTTAACCAAAACGGTAACTAGACCCCTCCATTTCTTCGACCGACTTGGACTCCGAGAATACCCCTGTTGCTGCAGTCGATAACCAGACTGTAAGGAGATAATAGAGAATCGCGCCCCTAGTGAACCGGGCCTCGGCTCGATTCAGACGCATTTTTACATTTACTTAATTGCTTGAAGAGCTCTAGTTAATATTCTCCCTGCATGTTATACAAGCTACTTTAGTCTGGTTAGTTTGGTCTTTAGTGTTACTACAAATAAAACGTAAAAAGAACATCTTATGGGTCATGGTTGCGAGCAAAAATGAATGAAACATTTATATAAACAATCAGCTGTGTTAATTTAACTTTTCATAACAAATAACTAAAAGTTACTAAACAGCGTTTTTTCCCCTACCTCCAGACGTCAATCTTACGCGGCTTTAGAACAAATATATCAAAGTTAATAAAACTTGCATAAGCAGTCTGTAAGTTTCTTCCACTTCGTAGCCAGTGGTTTCCGTTGACATTTAGACCTTGGATTGCCTATTCGGTATCAGTTCATATATGCGTACATGTAGTTACATATAAACGTATATGGTTATAAATATTTTGTGCTAGTACCTACCAACACCGCATTACACAGTTTTTACGGTATATCTTAACGTCATTTTGACAGTTTATATGATTAATAATTTGTAAAATGAACAATAAATTTAAAAATAGCAGTTACAAAGGAACTATTATAAAGGAAATATTCATTTTCAAGTTCTAGTTTTAGAAGTTAAGCTACAAGATAATGACAATTATTATTAGAATAATAAAAAATAATGATGTCCTCCTAATCGATTTCGACTACGGCGGTCAATCTGTATTAGAGATTAGCGAACTGCGCAGAAGACATTTCAGTGCACGAACGTACGCGCTGCAGACGCACAGATGCACTCTATTTCTTTAACTCTCACAGATAGATGAGACAGAAAACTGACAGGACTGGAGGGATACAAGACGCAGGAGCTACTTTTATGTCCATCCGATGCTTGGATCTACTTAACATGCAATCGGATGATCAGCCCCCATTGCCCTAACCATCAATGAAAAGTTGTTGAGTTCCCGCAGAATTCGAACCCTCCGGTTAAGTGCAAGTCAATATGCGTTTTAGAAACCGGAGGCCAAGGAGGCAGTTAGCATCAAGATACAAATAGTTGAGATTAAGAGATAGCGCTATTTGTTATTAAGAAGAAAAGCGTCATAAAACCTAGATGACCGAGGTTTTTGACTTACGCTAGCTACTGCCTCCTGTGGTCAATGTATCATTAAGATGTCAATCATCTTTACCCAGTTCCTATTAACAAAATTCAGTGAGATGTTTGTTCAGGCGTCTGTTAGTCTTTTAAACCGGAGCATAGCCGTGCTTGCTCACTACCAATTTGTGACAACATCATCTTCAAATTAAATACACCAACAGATTTAATATAATTTTAATAATATGCAAATCTAACTTTAGCGTAACGACTGTCCTACTAACCCCGTTCAGGTAATACACAAGTGGGTCATATAATTCACGAAATCTCACCCCTCGTTCCGCATGCACGATGCGACAGGATGAGGAAAACGCAATTTATAATAAACAAAGCTATTAATAACAAATAACGAGAAGATCGGCAGACCCGCCCCTCGAATAACGACCTGACACAGTTGGTTTGTCACGTACGCATAAAAACGTTTACAACTATTCACTTAATCTATCATTAGATTCACACTAGCCCTAATGTTCCGCAATAATTTCAATCGAACAGCCGGTATAACCAGTACCAATTTAATGGACTTTTAATTGATGCTATGACGTGTGGGTTAAAAAGCGTTATGCATGAAAGAAGCCTCCATTAAATTTCATTAATTATTTTTAAATTAGCGCAAGATTGATTATTTTAAACTTGCAAGACTATTAATATAATTTATTAATTGTATTCAGTAATTTGTAATATTTTTAGAGCTGGTTTGAATTTGGAAAAATTAAGGATTATGATTATTAAAAAATTGATGAGTGATACACGTCCATTTTAATCGTAGGTATAGTAATGTTATTATTCGCAGCAAAAAAGTATTATTGACAGTCGGTTACTATTGAAACATAAAAAAGTATTATTTATTTATTTATAGGACAAACAACAGCAGTAAGCTGGATATCATAAATAAGCTTACAGCCTTAAACGTTTGCCACTGGGACACAAAGTTATAATAAAGAATAAATTATTGGTATAAAATACAAAAAAATCTAAAAAGTTTTACAAAAATATAAAAAATATATATAATATAAAAAGAAAATAATTATAAACAATTTAGTAAAAAAAGAAAAATAATCACAAATCTGACAAGTTTTAAGTTTTTACCCTTACAGAATACAATGATTATTGCATATCAATAAGACTGTGGTGTCGGAGTAATGTAAATAACTAAAGGATTTTTATCTATTTGTAAATATAACGTATTTTTTTACTAAAAACCATTTTCTAAAACAAACATTGACATGATAGGAAGCAAAAGTGACCAGCCATTAAAGATTTTTCCAGTTGGACATGCGAAAGCAATAAGCTTCGACATGTATATGAGAGGTCGGCTAGATAAGCCCGCATTAAATCTCTGCTCCGTAAACGGTTATCCTTTTTTATTATCATGGAAAAATAAATACAAACGTTCAGTTTATATGTACTCGGTTACTTGGAATATGTACTATGTTATCGCATTTATGGTGCGGCAGACAGATAACTTCCGGAAGAAATAATTAAATGCGCACAGCTAGAATAAACCTGTATAAGTAGAATACTTTACAAAAGGCACGTGCCTACTATGTGTCGCGGAGCCTACGTGACTTTTGGCAGGCTTCTTTAATGTATCATCTAATTGACATCTGTCAATTAATAAAAAAATAATTGGCCTACTAATTCAATCGATAATTAGGCGACGACGCTACCTCGTTTTAGCGCAAAGCGTAGGGATATGCGTCTTAAAACTATGACAAACGATGTATTGTAAAGTTATTTCTATTTATAAACGTAACCTAAATTACAAGTATGCATTGAGGATATCTAAGAAAGTATATCGTATAAGAGGTCTGAATGAATGTACAAATTAAAAATTTCTTTTTTAACTATGTACTGGTACTTATATTAAAGGTCAGGACGAAAACAAACTTAGAATACTTATTTATAAAGCCTACAGAAAGCTACTGTTCGGCTACATAAGATTTAAAAAATATAAAATGCAATATAATCTTCTAAAGGATTCTATTTTCCCTATGTTATTGTTTACCCTTTTCGACATGATTATGAAGGATAAGTTTTTTTTAATTAAACTTTTTAAATAATTCATATTAGTTGTATCTACTATACAACGAAAAAATATTTGAATGTTTACGGATTTCATTATAATACCTTCTCTCCATACGTTTTACAATTACTTAAATTTTTATCATGATGAATATTTTTTATTTAATTACATTAAAACAAGAGTGCGTTAAAAGGATTTTAATCCCTGTAATGAACGAAGTGAAAATGTCTTAAACATTACTAGTGACTATGATATTAGAATCGAAGGCATCGGAAAGTGATCAGCCGTGATTGAAGACAATCTGATTTCACTATGGATAGTTGCAATATGTGAGACATTTTTCTTTTTGTTTCCATCTAGTTGATGCAGTGCACAGATCAGACTAAATAAATTCCGCATTTTGGACCCTAAGTACTTCGAAAAGATAGGAATGTATATTTACATTTAAAATCAATGTTTAAATATGCATGCAACATAAGTAGCATTTTGAGTTGCGGAGCTGTTAGCAGATAAAAATAGCTTTTTAAGAATTATATTTTTAAGAAACTTTAACGTCTTTATTCGCATCATTGAGCAAAGTAATATTTAAAGTAATAATGAAATATTTTACAAGATCATAACTTTGCTAAGTCATATATTTATAAATATTGTCTGATTTACATTTTAAAAGCTTGGGCAAATTTAAGTGACTGTTATAGGTAGTTTTTACCCCCTGAACTCAAGTTCATTGCTCCATTGAGCTTACAAAATACGTTTAAACATAATATATAAATATTAATTTATATTGAATATTGTTCTAAAGGTTATTATTTTCAAACTCCTTCATAGGGTGTGTAAACACGTTTAAGTGATTAGCGTCTATTACTATTTATAAATATTGGTCTGATTTGCATTCAGAATTGGGCATTTAGAAGTGACTCGATTTAGCATGTCAGTAATTTTTACAACTAACGCCATCTAGTAAATCTTTAAGCAATCTGCATTGGCTTCCATTGGGAAAGCTTTACAACATTATTTAAATACTCTGTGATTTGTATATGTTCGAAATGTTCAGTTTATGATTGTGAATAAATTTTACAGAAGTACATAAATTTCAGAACTCCTACATTAAGGGTGAAGACGCGGGTAATAGGAACATTATGTGAAGTGGGATTTAGAGTGTGGCGTCTATTCCTACATGGGAAAATACGTGATACTTACCCGAAATGTATTCTCATTGCATTTTAAGTTAATTTTGTTAACAAGTATACTATCACAATTCGAGATTGGTTTACTTTACAAATTTTAAAGACGCATTTTTGTAACTAAACTAAAACCAAATAAGACATGTGATTTAAGTTAAGAAAGTCTAACGTCAAACACTATTAGTGCCAAAACTACGCACGTACTAAATACGCGTTCTTACCGGTTCATAAGTCATAAGTTACGGGTATATAAATTCCCTGGCGGATGTTCGACCCAAAAAAAGCGCGTTATAGTGCTTGTATAGTGTATACGTTCGGGTGCTAATAATATTAACAAGTATTTTTTTAAGTTAGTAAAAGAAAAACTTTAATTTCTGAGAGCGTTCAATCGTGATATTGCAAACAAATAGTTTTACTGCACAAACAGAAGTGACAAACGGTTATATTAAGCGCCTGCAAGAAAACAATATCCAACACGCATGAACGTGAAAGAAATGCATTCGGCTACTTTTCTTTCGCAAGAAAAAAGGCCAAGTTTGCGTTATGACCGGCCTTATTAAAATTATTATCGAAAATAAAACTTGAATTTACTTATTGCTAGCTGTTAGTTTACAAAAAGTTAAAGTATTCTTACGACATATGTCATAAATTTAAAACATTAACATTCGTTTTTTTTTGTTTCTCCCCAATTTATCTTTGCAATTGTTATAAGAAAACGTTATGTATTATAACAATAAATAAATAGTGTTTAAATTGTGAAAAAAATTACTTGAAAAAAAATCTAACTAATCGTTAAACATTATAAACAATCCTATAAACACAAAATACAAAATTAATGTCAGGGCGATGAACGTTGACGTTTTACGTCACATGTTAAAGTACGCCATCTGTTTTTTTTTTTATATCATAAACAGATTTTATCATTTAAGTTTATTAAAAATAAACGCCGCCAGCTTCCGCTGTGTTATTGTACTTTCATATTTTTGTAATATTTTTATAAATATAGACACAAACTGATAGTTATTTTGTTTGTATTTTTTATTTATACATTTTTCATGTGAGGTTATTTGTAGCTATCAACAAATATTTTATCTACAAACTCTACCTACATGTTTTCAGATCTCGGAATTTAGTTTTACGATATCACATACAGACAGGTAAAAATGCCTTGTTATGAGGTTTTTTGTAGGTAATATCTTAATGCAAATGATTGAATTAATTAAATTAAGTGACTCATAAAACCTATTATATGAAACGTGGTTACGACTTACGACGCAAATACTACACGAAGGGTTGGTAAAAAACGGCTTATTGATAGTCCAGCCACGGACGGAAATCGTCTGCCCATGTCTAAATTGGAGAATATGTTTGTTTTTTTTTACCAGGTATAACTATAAAAAACGATACGAACAAGGAATTTATATTACTACGTGATATTCTGAGCCGCCTTTTTTTCTTCAAGACCCCAAGGGTACAAATTGAGATGTAGTATTTTAATAATTAGTACTAAACCAAAGAAAATATTTCTTTCATGCTTGCACCACATCGAACAATGACAAAAAAAGCATTTATGAAAAAATATTTTTTATCATCATCAGCCTGTGCAAGTCCACTGCTGGACATGGGCTTCCACTAGTGCACGCAACCGCTTCCTATCTTCGGCTATACTTCCGAAAAATACTCTTGGCATGTAGGTAGGTTTACATAATATAAAATTTTCCTTAAAAATTACACCATTATTTTAGTTGTTTTTGGTGCAATTCCAAGGGATATATGATAACTAAGGGACTAGTTAATATACCTTGATATGGAGGTTATTATCTGCCTTAATTCTATAACCTAGGCTAAAAAAAATTGTATGTTTATCACAAATATTTTGAAAGAGGCATGGTCACTGACCATATGTAACGTTAACTTATAACAATTACTAGTCAGGTTAATTCTGGTACTTTGAATTAAATCATGTACAACTAAAAAAAATTAACATTGTTGCATTACTTAATAAAAATAACGTCGACTTCATGTGTTTGTTCCTTTTTTTTACAACATGGGCTATGGCGACGCAGGTTTTTTATTTAACAAAACAAACATGTTATAATATCAAGGTTACTATTTAAGCAGCACCTTACTAGCAAGTATTTATTTCATTTTTAGTAAGACACATGATTTAAAATAATAAAAACGAAATAAAGAACGGATAGGGTGTGCGTTCACCAGCCCATGTACATAATACCTACATTATGATTGTAATATATTTTATTATTAAAACTTATTTTTATTTTATGGTAATAACATTAAAACCAAAAAATAAAGTTTAGCAACAATTGATTCCCTAATTAATATTTATTCAATAATGTGCATGTGTAATGGCGGCGACTTATTTTTTTTTAAATTATAAATAAGTCGAAGAACAATGGCGTCGTTGTTGCATCCATGTGTAATTTTCGCGCGCGTTTCAACCGAGCGGCGCCCGAGTCTGACTACATCGGCCGCAGCGGCCGTAGGTAGTAGGTACAGTTTGTCACGTGACTCCATTGACGTCAATACTGACCTCTGGCTGTACGGCGGCACCGGCTCGCCTTCTTGCCGCTTATCAGAGCCGAAATACGTACACGAGCCAGGCTTTAGCTTCCTTACTCGCAATTTACGATACATATTGAAACAAAACACATTTACCTTCCCTGAAGGCATTACATTTTTGGCAGTCGCTATTAATAAATTACGATGCGTAATCAGGACAGCGGTTCGAGGCAGTCTTGTTATATTTTAAAATATGCGTTGTGGAAATTGTTGTTACTTTCGAATTAATTTGCGCTTGGCTTAATTGATACCGTTTTAAGAGAATACAATTTTCTACGTTTGTTTTATTTATAAACACAAAAACTTCTTGATTTCTGGTTCTTACGTGAGCGCTATATTGTATAGAGCTCAAGTAAATTAAAACAACTTTTACGCGCGCAATAATATGTATTGCGGTAATTTTTACATTTCATGTAGTTGTTTTTTTTTAATGTTCGTAATAATAGATAAAGTAAAGATACTTTTGTCTGTTACTGTTCTAGTTAGTAAGTATTATATGTTTAAAAATAGAAATTGAGTACTTAATATTTTTTTTGCATTAAGTTTACCGTAAATATCTCAATAGAATTTATTGTTGACGTTTTCGAAACATATTCTAATGCCAACAATAAATAATACACTTAAAAGTTATACTCGATGTTTTGTACATTTTGCAGCCTTTATGGCCACTGGACAGACGCATCCGTATAATTTTAAGATAATATTCTATTAAAACCGTAAATCTGTATTATTTTTTTACAAAATTATATTTGTTTATGATTATGAATGCTGTTGAACTAATTTAACCACTGCTTATATAAATCTTAAAATTGATTTTAAAAAAAAGTTTATATATGCAAATTATGTTTCAATATTTTAAAGCCCTAGTGCAATTTAAACTAGCTCCAAAATTGGCTCGAGATCAATTTAACAACAAAATGCAAAAAAATACTTGCTATTTACCCTAAAAGTAATTACTAATTGTGTTATGTTATGTATTCGCGTTAAATATTTAATTAACTGTCCGAAAATTACTACATTTTAAGTACATAAATAAAGTAAGCATACGCAGTAATGTTACACAATAATATATACTTTAATAAACTCTTAATAAAAAGACATGACAAAGTAAAGTATGGACACATCTTTGTCGGACCGTTTTTGGGCGAGATGAGAATAACGCACATTTAATGGTATATCCATACGCCTTGCCCATATGAAACGCAGTCTACTGCCTATCGAACCGGAACACAGTAATGTTTTACCGCTAAGAATGTGCGACATAAATAACTGTCTCGTACTTTTTACATTTACAGTAACGCTAGTAATTCGTCCACGGCTCTATCCATGTATTATTAGATTTTCCTAGGGTATAAAGTAGCCTATTTTTTATTAAGAATAATACAGCTTGTTAGTAGTCAAACAATATTTCAAATCGGTTTAGTAGTCTCGGAACAAAAAAAATAAATCTTTTCTCTCTATAATATTAGTACGACCGATTATTATTCTTCAAGTCTTATTTCATTTAAGTATAAAAGTTCAGGCATTTGCTTCGCATATATTTCACTACTTTCCTAAAGCGTATTTTATTTTATTAATTTTTTAAGCTTGCACTTTTTCCTTGACGAATTCGCTTGACAACATTCTCTATCATATCATGTTAAAGTCTAGAGAGTTCCATAACGTTCCGTTTTTGGCGCAACGCAGTCGTGTACAAGCACTATTTTCCGATGTCAAGGGCGGTGTATTACTTGTTATACCAGACGGAATACCATGTATCAAGGTGACGACACGACAAGCCGCATTCTTATGGACAGTGCAAGATGGTCTTGTCACTTTCAGTGTTTAAAATATACATGAATATAACTTGATTTTGAGTATAAAAATTGACCAAAATAGCAGGAGAGTTAATTAGATTAGAAAATTGTACTTTAGAATTAAAAGATTAATAGATAAAATATTGAATCGATAAAACAAATAAACTCTTAAGTAAAATATGTCTATTTTTTTCATTTCTGTCAAGAATAGATGGAACGTTACACACTTTTTAAGATGGACGTTGTCAAACCTTGATATACTTTACTTAAAAGAAACATGTGCATTGAATATAACTAATTAAGCAATATGACAAAACTTCCTTACATTGTCTCAATGTTTCTAGTGAGAAACCGAGTTTTTATACGAATACCCAATTGCGATGATTTGAATACGTCGGGAGCAAGAACAAAATTTACCATTTTACTGTGATATAACAAGATTACGAGACATTGACAATGATCGGTGACATAATACGCTTACGTAAGTATTATGTTATGTTTACCATTTTCTTCACGTATTCTGGTACTATTGTATCAGAATTCAAAGTCGTTTTAAAGATTTTCGCGCAGACTATGTGTCAACTTAAATATACCCATTAGTACAAATGTTCAAATACTTTTAACATACTAAATATTTTATGTATTTTTCCATTCTTTTTCGATTTATGAAGAAGAATACATTCGTGCGAATTATTTTATATACGCCAAAAAATAGGTATGTTAAAACTCTGATCTGACATTACATTTGGCACCTACACATGTGTGATAAACTTATTAGATTTGTATAGATGAACTACAAAACTCATCTAAGACTTACGATTACAAATAAGGATAGTTTGATTGAAAAAAAAACCAATTTGATTAAGATTATATTCGGACAAGCTACAATCTTAAGTTTAATTCTTAAACTTTTAGAAACTTCAAGATTGTTTGTTTCATCACCATCATCGTCATTATCAGGTTTTGTTAGCCCACAGCTGGACATAGGGGTTTTTGGACCGTATTCTACCAAGCTGTTGCAATGCGGGTTAGTGGGTGGACCTACTTTTTACATGCCCATCCGACGCATGGATCATCTTACTTTCCAGACAATTGGGTGATCGGCCCAAATTGCCCTAAGCAGGCCTAACAAGTTTGTTTCATTTAAATTAATTAATAAAAGTTAACTAATAATGTGTAGCGTGTTAGGGGCTTAATTTTCTGTATTTTCTTTATACATTTGTAAAAGAAATTTGACTCTACAATATATGCAGTTCATATTTGAAAAAATTAAAGTATATTTATTTACTGTTACGAAATGTTTTTCTTATAATATCGGTCTGTTTGTCTGTATTAACCATCAATACTAAGCGTATACAATTAGTAGTTTTTGCAAAGACAAAACCAAAACTAATGGTGAAAACTAAAGCGATACTTATTATTAAGGAAGCACATTTCATTTTAGATTTTTAGGTTTAAAAACGAATAAAAAAATTGTCCTGATTGTTTATTAATAGGAATTGTATACGTTTATTTAAAACCCTTGTCCGCCATACTAATTCGTTATACATCTTTTAACAAAGTCAGTCCAAATCGATAAGGTTGCTTCATCTGTAAGTATTTGATTGTAAATATTAAATAATATTATTTTAACTACTACCTACTAAGGCGCGAAAACAAAACCAATAACATCGAAATCGTAATAAAAAAAACCCTACCTATAACTCAAGAATCAATAACAAAAACAAAAATTGATTCGTACCGATACCAATTAGTCGACCGGAAATAATGCTCAATAATCTGCACAAAAGTAAAATCCACAATCCCATATCACTACGTGGCCAAGAAAAGGTACACCAATTCAAATTAGTGCTGATATTTTCATCGTTTGAAAATTCAAAGAAACACCAAGCGGGCGTATAACAAATATGTTTACGAAACTTTCAAAACAACCTTATAGAGAGCTAAGGCGAAAATCCGCATAAAATATTATAAGCTGCCGTGTCACGTGTCAAGTGATAGCGGCCGATAAATTTCACGGAACAAAGTGAAAACACGTGACTAGGTGATCTGATTACTATTAATATAATGGGCGACATTTCGTTTTCTCTTATTGCGATAAGTACCATGAAAATTACATTGAATCCTTAATTTGTTTTCTAAGAACGTACGAAGGAATATTCTCGATAAAAGCCCAGGAAAGTGTTCTATTGGGTGATCAAAGTAATGTTAATTTATTTAGTCTATTTCTCAGCAAAAAGTAAAACAAAAAAAAGTGATGTTTTGTTCGACTTTCAAGGAAAATTCATTTGAGAACAATTGTTGTTCGTATGATTCTAACGATTAAGGTCTAAAAGCCAGTCCTTTATTAGATTTTGGTTTAGTTGAACAACTTTGTAGTCTTATTTTCTGGTTGATCAAAGGGCATATCACCTATTTGCCGAATAATTAGAGTTCCCTTAATGCTTCAAGCAAGTATTTGAAAAGTCGGTCCTGATCCCGAAAACACATTTGACAATTAATAAAGGACATTATTACGTCTGCACTGTTTGACATGTAATGTATCAAGGAAAAGCATACAATCTTTTATAATTCTGGTATGGTCTAGTCAGCGTATAATATTTGTAATATGTAAAAAAAAATGTAGCCTGCAGTTAAACGCAAAAATTTCACGTTATTAAAACTAAATTTTACAGATATAATTTTTAGACATTCCATGCTCATTTCAGCGTTAGTTGTCACGGGGTATTGCTAGAAATTAAAAAAGGGTCAAAGGACATAATTCAATTCAAGAAAAATCATTGATTTAACAACTATTTACTATATTGCTACTATAATCAGTATTCAAAATTTAATAAATAGTTTCATTATTTAGGATTAAAATGTATAAAAATCAACAAAACTCAATAGACTTTAAAATGAAGAAACAAAATAAGTGCTGCTTGATTTGTTCGATTCATCTTTTTTTAAACCTATGACATGTATGCTTAAAAAACAACGACCCCTCTTAAATAATCAGTTTTAATGTAATACAACATATTACGGTTTCAAATTAAGAAAGGCACGTCAATGGCGACTAATACATAAAATGTACATTACTTACAAATCTTCTTAATTTTACATGAGATCATTGAATATCAATTCTTACACGTGACTCTGGATATTGAAATACATCCTACGAGGCAACGACCCTATACAAAAAATTAAGAAGCCGTCAATATACAATTATCGTGGCTGTTTAATTTCATTTGTCACTGGAAAACAACAAAAATAATTTAGCGTTAATGAATCTCTTGATATACTTTTAATTTGATTGTTTTTAATTATGCTAATTATTATTTTATACATTGTTCTTTCTATATATAATATCTATGATTAAAATGTTCAGGATGTTACAAAAAAACATAATCTAATCTAAAATATGATTTCCAATATAGCATTATAATAGTTTGTAAAATAATTTTATTCGCGTTATTATTATGACTAGCCAAAGAAGTATAGAGAGAAATATTCTAAACGTAATAAAGATCCAAAAAATTAACCATAGAACAATAAAAGAAAAAACAAATGTAACAGATTCTTTACACCACTGTAAAAAAATTAAAGTGGCGTTGGGCATGTCATCGTATAGCTCGACTCAAAGATCATCGTTGGACGTACATTCTGTCATCGTGAATGGGCAAACAGGCACTAGAAAAGAAGAGGACCAACCGCTCGCTGGTCAGGCGGTGTAACCCAAGTGGCCGGCAAACAGTGGATGACACTAGCTACGAACAGGAACGATTGGAAATCCCTAGAGGAGGCCTTCCGCGTAAACTCGGGTTTCATGTTCTTTATAGTCTCAAAACCCGATGGGACGGATAACTGACACGACCGGAGAGAGATAAGGAGCAGGACCTTTTCAATTTTTTTTTGTTATATTTTTCTTGTTTTGTTACAATATAATTAAGACCTTTTTTTACCGTTGGTATCTACTCTTGTTCATCATCATCATCATCATCATCATCATCAGCCTTTGATAGTCCACTGCTGGACATAGGCCTCCCCTAATACACCCCTATCCATTAGGGGTTTTGACCATCCCACCACGCTGGTCCAATGCGGTTGGTGGGTGGACCGACTTTACATGCCCATCCGACGCATGGATCATCTTACTTTTCAGACAAATGGGTGATCGGCCCAAATTGCCCTAACCAACTAGGAAACAGCAATGAAAATTTGTTGAGTCCCCGCAGGATTCGAACTTACGACCTCCGGATTCTAAAGCTCACGCCTATACCTCTAGGCTACTCTTGTTGCTATTCGTCAATGATATACAATTAGACTTTATAAAATGCCTAAAATCCACGTTAAATATTTCCCATTAAAATGTAGATCGATTGTAATTCAAAACTTCGGCAATAAAAAAATTAAAAACTATAGAATGTGCGGTTCCACGTTTTATCGTAGCCTTTTAATTCTTTTTTAAACTTCACGTCGCAAATGGCACGATCAGATCACGTGTCGAGTGTCTCCTGAATAGATGCAAATAAGACAAAGCAAAAGTATTCAAATGAACTGCCTATGATTCCCATATTGACTAAGTGAACGGAAGCATGTGAAAGCGTACATATCTAAATTGTTTTGTAGTTTCTCATAATTTCAATTTCGATATAATTAAATTTACATTGTCTATAAAAGCATAACCACAATAATAAGAAAATACCAAATATAGGAAAAATCGTTTATTTATATTTATTTACCAAACATCTAAAGATGTTTATTTTATTAGTTGTTGAATTTTATTCTATTGAAGAAAAGGTTAAAAATGTTAAATTGAAAGAATTAATTTTCTTACATTGCATCTTTCTCTCTACGCAGAACACGACTACGCTTGACCAATCATAACTATTTAATTTATTATCCTTAAACAAATCGCTAAACTAAAATTAGTCATATACAACATAAAACTATAACGAAGTAAATCTTTAAACTGATCATAGAAATTAATTAAAATTCTTAAAAAAAAATTGCGCTTAACTATCGTCAAGTAATCTTGCTACTTGATACATATTACTCCGACACCAAAAGGAAGCAAGGAAATGTTCTTAAAATCAATTTCCATCGATCTTCTTAAATGTGAATAAATTGTGAAATTATTCTGTCACGTGCAAGAAAAAAAAACACGAATAGAATAAAGAAAGGCCCGCGGGCGAAAACCAAACGTGAGGGATCATGGGTCGCCTACGGTCAGTCACCAGGCTTATGTAAGTCCCCCAAGTTCCGGAGTATTCCGAAGAAAAAACGTCATTTGGTAACTCTGCCAAATAAATTCAGTTCTTACTACATACGCTCTTACAAAATATACGGGCAAAAATCTCGCGTTCCATAAACATTTGAGGAAATATTTATTCCCCGCCTTGTTCTTTATTTGGGATGCTAAGATGATTTTATTCCTTAGTAATATATAAATTTTTGATTTCGTTGGATATGTTCGAACTACTTCTATAATAATAAATATTTAAGTTTAAAACGAAAGTCATGATAATTAAATTTAGCGACAGTATTTGCTCCATGATTTTTTATCCTTAATCTTCCAATATATAAAATTCTTGTTTCTCAATGTTCTTTTCTAAACTCCGAAACGGTTTGACAATTTTATAATTTTTTATGCCTGTCCAGTGAGTCTGATTGCCGATACTATCTATTTTACAAATCCCTGCGTGATAAGATGTGTCTACCCCAATTTTTTTGGTACTTTTTTTTAAATATTTTGTTATTTGTGTTATTGAAAAATGCAAACAACTCTAAATTTTCAGTTTTCTAAGCCAACCCCTGCTTTTATTAGTCGATAGCTCGATAACTCAAGTATTATTATCACTCTGTAAAATATCCCCCTTATTATAGGTTTTAACTCTAAAACCTAAATTCAAATTCTTCATGTAAATGAATAATTTCTGTCTCAGCCGGTTCTTTGAAAGATGGAGGTCGGGTTAAATTCTCTCCTTGACGCCTTGAATCTGATTAAACTTTTTAAATTTCACATTTTATATTTGTCTTTAACATTAATTCTAACTTGTAGACAGTATTAAATATTATCTATACGAATAAATAAAATGAATGAGAATGATAACATGGTGATGTATAACCGATATATGTAACATAATAACAACTTTTTTAATTTTGTCTGTGAGTTCGTCTATCTGTTTGTTTTGGCTTATCTCTGCTGGCTGATCCAATTTTAACGGGTACGGGTGAGCAATTTATACTAGAATTTTTAAAAAGTATTTTTAAAATATATATTTTATATATAATGTCACGCGGTCGAAGTCGCGGGCAACGGCTAGTATATTATATATAGAACTGTAATCTCGTTATAACGTTTAGTACTATTACATCGTAAAAATTATGTTACTTAATAATTTATTATATGTAATACGTTCCTCCAAAGCAGAAAGCACTTTTTACAAATATAGTCCTCATTATACCCTTTGTAATTAAGTTGATAACTTAACCATAGTGTAAGAGAAGAGTAGTTATTCTCTATACTTAATGCACAAATAACTTGATACATTTTGAACAGTTACTACATATATAAAAACATTACAAATATAAAATAACAATATCTTGAGCGTTATTTTATTTCAGACAATGAAACCTTTCAATACATTGTTTGCAAAGCCGGCCCTGATGAGTCTAATAAATTATATGTTTTATGAAAATATTTCGCGACTCAAAGTAACTGTTTGAGTGTCAAAGTGAATGATTTGATCAGAGTGCAATGAACCCATAACGAATACAAAATTATTTGATCGTGACAAATTTTGAATTCAAATCGTAAAATAAAACATTTCATGTAAAATTCTTCGGCATTTTTGGGATTTTATGATTACAAGTGTCATACACTTGCCGCAGTTATTAATCTAAGGTTAAAAGAGAGAATAAAGAGGGCAATCAGTTAATTCGTCAACTGTCGAACGGTGGCAACAGTGTAGAAATCGTATGCAGGTGACACTCTACTTTATCGTTTTACTAATCAAGATTAGAGACCTAGCACTAGAACTATTATTCAAAGGTTTATCTAGCATAGTGCGACACTTGATTTCAACCTGATAAGCATTACTTTCCTATGGAGTATAGTCACTCTATACTGCACTATATTAAATGAAATGGGTTCAATTTTAACTACTAGATAAATATCATAGGATACGTGTGTTGTTTCTATTATCGCTACTAACTATTAATAACTTTGAAATAAGGTGATGTATTTTTGAAAAACTGTGTCGGAATATTTATTACAAATATGACACGCACTTCGAGACATATCATATTTAAAGTAAATATTGAAACATAATATTAATATATCAGAGCAAAAAATCTCACACATAATTGACATGTAATAGGACGCAAGCGTTAATGGCAAACATATTTTTCGCCTTGAATTACAGTTTATAGTTATTCTTAAGGCGCAATTTAGCAGAAATCTTATTAGATATATGAGACGAATCTATCTATGAATGTTTGACTTGTAAGAAATGTTAAATAAGCAGAAAGATGAAATGACGGATGGAATTTACAGAACAACTTAACAATGGAATGTGGCGGTAAAATAAAATTGGTCATAGGCGATAATGCGCCCGTGCATTTAATACTTAATTAGATGGCGCTGTAAATTAAAATTCGAAGACTAGAAACAAAAATTGACATCTTGCATACGAAGGAAGTACTTTTGAATACCTGCAAAATTTGGGCTTCGGCCAATAAGCTAAAGAAAATAATACAGATAATGCAAAAAAAATAAAACGAACGTAACAATAATCTAGGAGATCACATGTTATTATTATTATGTTTTATGTAAGCAGCATTAAACATGGATTTGGAACAATAAAAAAGTGTATATGGATCGCAAAAAAGTTGTAATAAGTTGTAGTCTGAGATATTTTAAATTCTTATCGAGCTGGTGACGTCAAAGAATTATTTAGCGGCATTATAAATTCTGCATGGCCAGAAAGTGTTGATACTTGAATAGTTTTGACATTTCTTTCAGCATGCCATAAACATAATGTTAGACTAAATAGAGCGTAAAAATCCTGAAAGAAGCGATAAATAGTTTATTGCTGTATCGAAGCAGTTAATTTTGAATGTGAAATGAAATTTAAATTTACCTTGACCAAATTGTTTACCTATTGTTGCTTATTCTTCGATATGAATTTTCGCCTATTCACTATTTAAACAAATATATAAATTAAGTAAATTTAATAAACAAATTAATATATCGCCACAAGCATGGTTAAATAAAACTCATTATTGACCCAATACCAACGTAACGATGGGAATACCCATATTTCGATAATAAAAACTACAAGATTCCAACATCGCATTGTTTGTTCTTTTTAATGTGGACACGTCAAACATCACAAGATTTTTTTAAAAGTAACGCACTTATTTAACTTTACGGCTTTTGAGACATTTTTCTTTTAAAAAACTAACTAAGATTTTATCAAAGGCAATTATACTAGCAAATGATATAGAAATCTCGTAAATCAGAACAAGTAATATGTTTAATCCTTACTAAGATTTATTAAGAAATAGTTTGATATTATTAGACAGCATTTATTTATGCCTAAAACCGTGTGCGTTTGTTTCTTAATCATTATTACGAATTATATATTACATAGGTCGTATATAGTAAATTCACCGAATTATTTTATTAAGTTAAGTAACACGATAATATGGTTAACACATTGTAACCCATGAAAGACCTAAATCATAGCTGCTGAAGCCGTCCCATTAAGTGAGTAATCGGATAAAGCAGTTGTCCAAAAGGAATGTAGGTACCTACATACGTACAAGCAAGAATTGTATCACACCGTCGTAAATAAAGGAGTGAAAAAAGGTATTGGCAATTCTCGCATTTGAGTGCAGTTGGGTTGTGTTGTAAATAGATTAACAATTTAAATTATTATCCAACGTACGAAACTACAGTGACGTATGTACCTAGAAATACCAAACACTTGTATGTACGTACCACTTAACATAACTGAAGTGAGTGCCAAAAGATCAAGTGTCAAATATTGAAATTGAACGGGAATCCCGACTTAAATCATACGTAAACATTCCTCAAACACATCACTAATAAGTCACATCTTGATAATATTTACTAAAATCTTTTTAGGCCTCAAGCCTAATTTTTTTCAGACGTAATCATTTTCGTATAAACTTAAAAATAGCTACTTGAAACCTAGACATACGCACAATGTGTTGTTGACTTTTTTTTGTATATTTTATAATAAATATTTTTTAACTACCAATACGTACGATGCGAACATTAAAATTTCGAGATTGTCCGTGTTTTTTTATGTAAAAATGTAAAATACCGGTTAATATAAAAATAATGTCCGTTTAAATATCGTTACTAATCCGTATTTTATGTAGTTTGGCGTAGTTTATAATTTATGCAGTTATTAAATATATAATAAGAATCAATTTCGCAAATAGCAAGCTATCCTAATAATACATAAGTACATCCTAATAATATGCATACATAAACTTGAATTAATGTTGAGGCTGACTTACCTTTTTTTTTGCCGATTGTTTGTCTTTATGCAGGACATTTATTCCATTACGAAACTGTAACAAAAATACATTTATAAGATAAGATCTACACAAAATGTCAAATTAGATTAATTGTGATATATCCTTTTACAGCAGACAATTTACCTGAGCTACTGAGTCGTTTGTTTAAATTCAATATTTTATTGCGTGGTTGGTGAGACTAGCATAATAATTATCTGATGATAATTTGTTTATAATTCATTTATTCCTATGGTATAAATTCAAATGTTCCAAATGTATATAAAACAAATGTGAATATGAGTTTCTCATTTTTTTCAGCGCAATATCCCATAAGGATCACCACTATCCGATCTCCGGCTATATTTATGTCAATATTTGCAGACGTCCCTTTTCTTACTTATACAAATCACTACGCTTATCCGCAATGACGCCATGCTATATCTCTCTATCTCCCACGGATTCTTTAGAACCCATCTACGATGTAGTAACTCCGTGTTTCGGAAGAAAAAGAATGGCCCTACACAATTCAGACATTTATCTTCTTTCGACCACCTGCTTGCTCACACGTTGACGGACACACCTCCTCCTAGAAGGAGGTTGAAAGACATCCCTTTCAACCTCCTCCTAGGAGTATCGACAGCAGAATTCTTCCACCCGCTTGGACACAGCCTAACTTACAACTGCCAGCGCCTAATTAGACCATTACGTCAAATTGGGTGCTGGCAAACCCAGTAATATCAAATTTAATAATTGACATTATTAATAAATAACTTAGTTATAATCGCTGAAACTAACCAGAAGTTTAATCCTTTCACGTTTTAATATTGATTCTCATAAATATTCTGCTTGAGGTTCGAGTAGAATTTTAAAAATACTTAAAATATTTATTTTATCCTCTACTTCTTCAAACATAGCCAATGAAATATATATGTTATTTTCTTTCCTGTCATTTGTTGACCAAGACAAACAAATTATTATTATCAATAATTAATATTACACTTTTTAAACGCTTGGTTTAAAAATAAAAGAGAGATGTTTTTTTTTTTAAATTAATTTAAATTTTCTTCCGTCTGAATTATTCGTAATTGTGATTTAGTTTCTAATTCTAATTTATAAAGAACTTATCAACAGTGAAAATGCGTACAATCAACGTACTCACAAGGTGACGACTAAAACAGTTCAAATAAATCACAGAAACGAAGTAATGTTAATTACTTACCGCACAATGAAAACAACCGAACAGGGATGCTGGTGGCGTCGGTGGCTCTGATATCGGAGAATCACAAGCATCGCAACCAACAACTGAACCGTTCACACCCTGAAATCAAATAGTACATAACAAAATTGTAATCATTTACCGATATTGTTTACGCTTACGTTACTGCCACGTTACACGTGCTTTTAACATTGTTATTTTACTATGTTGATTAACAACTCGCTTGTGCGTAGAATATGGTGTCAAGGGCAATATATATTTTTTCGTGTTAACACTTGAACTAACAAATCAATAAATCAATAGATAACCAGTGTTAAGTGCCAACGTCAATACATGCAATAGCAACTATTCCGGTTATTGCTAATGCTTGACATATGGATAATCCGTTTTAAATTACTAGTGACTTAAACAGCATGTTATTAATACGTTTTGCATTTTAGAAAATACGATCACTTTGTAAGTTAATTATTATATTTTGTTAATAGATATTTCTATGTTTAAAATAGCGCCTTTATTTACTAATATGGCATAGTGATAAGTTTTGGGCATACGGACATATGGGACATTTGGGGAATATTATATTGACATTTAAATGAAAAAGAAAAAATAATATTGGCACGTAATAGCCACTTATTTTGTAATTATAAGCTGCTTCTTTGTTTCTCTTCTGTCATAATGTCAAAAGATCGATTTAACGAAAAATGTTTGGGGTTCCTGTAGAAATGGATAAAATTGGACACCGTTCCGTCATACAATATTTACAAAAAAATAATTAACGCCAAAACAAATTTATATATACGAGTCTGGGGGAATCTGCTCCATTATATGCCACTGTCAAAAGAGGATTGCTTATGCCAGTTTAAATCGGCTTGAGAGGAGGGTCATTATGGTGACTACATAGAAAAAGATAAAACTAAAAATGCGAACTATTATTGCACACTCTTACAACATCTGCGTGATGACATAAAATAAAAAGGCCAGGTATTTTGTCTAATAAAGTTTTGTTCCACTAAGATAACGCTCCTGTCCACCGGGGTGAAATCAATCGCACAAATACAAATTGTAGCTTCGAATTTTTGCCGCATATTTCCCGGACTTGGTCCCGTCTTCTCTTCCCCAATCTAAAAAAACACATGGCAGCACAAAATTTTTCAACCAATATTGATGTACAAGATTCGGTGATTGAGTATTTAGTGAAATTGAAGATTATTTTGTTTTTAGAAGGAATACTAAAGCTAGAGACAAGATAGCAAAAGAGACTATGTAGAGAAATAAAAAATCATTGAGAAGAAACAAAGTTTTTTTAAAGTCGAGTCAAAGCTTTTTAATGTTCATAACTAGCAATCCGTCCTGTCTGTCTCTGCTCTGTCCGTATGGATTTTCTTGGGATTTGCTACTCAAAGCTTTCTAGTGGTGAAAGAATCTTTCAAATCGGTTTAGTACTTTCGGAACCTAGCTAAAACAAAATAATATTTCTTCTTTATATTAGTATAGATAATAAAAAAATATGTACTGTCCATGTCTAAGCAAAATATGTTATAAAATTGTTCCCAGTCAGTCGAAACATAAGTTTGACTACATAGTTCCCATATTCTAATTTCATCATCAGCTATATTTCTATGATAGGAGTAATCCCTAACTGTTAGGTGAACAAATAACTTATCAGTTTTACTCCTATATAAAAATGAAAACGTAAAATACCTGTTTAAAAAATATCAAATTATCCTATTAATACGTTATTATTTATCTCTCGCTTTGTAGTTGCTTAAAGGTGAAACTTCAAGACCTTTCTCAGGTAAATCTGTTTTATTAGTAGAAATCGAAAGCGATTACTTCCTACGAAACGAATCTGAAACTTATGCATTGTGTAGCGCCAAGGCTATGCAACACAAATAACTTGTTGGGCCGCTTCGTAAAAGCAAACCGGTCCAGCATGCACTCTCTTCGTGTGTAAGTACACTTTCAATGGCAATATGTCGTTGATCATCCCTTTTACAAAAGATAAGGACAAATAACAGATCGTACGGACTAATTATTCCCACACTTTCAGAAATGATATTGAGCTTATTTAGTCTTTTTAACTGACATGTGTGATGATTAACTAATGTATGGACCGCAATTTTATTGCAGAAGAGCGCTTTAATAGGTACAGTATCAGTCAACTGCTTCCAACTGTTGCTCAAAAATATTACAAAGTCATTAAACCTTGTTTAACCTTTAGGAAAAATGAGGTCAGGTTTATATATCAAAAGTTTTAAGACAGATGCTCCGAAATATAAACTCAAAACCATGTCGTCCCAAAGTTAGTTCTTTCACGGCTTTTTCGGCTCTTGGTAACCCGGATGCGTTAATCGGCAAGACCCCAAAGCAATTTAGTTTTATGAATCTTGTCATCAGGGCCATCCATCGTAAAGAGCTAAGGTGAGATTAAAACTATATCTGATCTAAACTGTTCGCAAATTTGATGATATAATATTTCTTTTAATAACGTACCCACATTACACCGATTTTTGGGTCAAACTTTTACTCAAGTATGTTAGGGAAATAAAAAAGTTAGGTTTGATTGAATAGCCTGGTGAATTGTAATAGCTACATATATCCCATTTTTTGTAAAAATAAAAAAAAAAACACTTTTGTTTAAGTAATACAGTTCCTTTTCTATTTTTCGCAAGTGTGTAGAATGATGTTAATTTTAATTACAACTTTTAAATTTGTGGGCGTCCTAGACTTCTCAATGTGGAGACGACAAAATTCATTGACATTTGCTCATCCTTTGGCCTTGATTTAAGTTTTTTTTGTTTCGATTTATATTCCATGCACGACGCAGTACTTTAAGAAACTTCTGACAATGCAGGATATTGTCACATAATTATTTTTTACAAAAGTATATGGCAATTCCAGATGCCATGAATGTTAGATGAAAGGACTAAAAGGTTTATATGAATATTGAACATAAATTATTAGTTAATTTTAAGTATAATATTCTAAAAGGCTAGCAATACAACTGCATATACATACAACTGGGTGTGTAAGAACAGGCTAGTCAACTTACAGTCAAGTAAATTCGTAATTTAGTACAGGGACACTCATATGAACTATAACCAAAAGGTCTAGTCTTAATATAATTTGTAGACGATATCAATTAGAAGAAACATTCTAGAGGTTTGCTTTAAAATGTCGGATATATACAGGTATCACATCGACTATTGGAGTTTTCATCATTTCTTACATGGTCAACTATGACAGATATCACGAATTGTTTCCCGTTATTATCTCAAAATAAATTTACCTTATAACTATTTTTAAGTGTGTTTATCACATTGTTGTATTTATGACCTACTGGTCTGACTAACGTTGTGCTACAAATAATACTATCTGCTCTTCCCTCCTATACGTATTTGGAGTCAAAGTTATCTACACACAAATAATACCATATGTGCCGAATGATGTAACATTTACAGGCGAAGTAACGAACGCGTTATATGGTACGCACATCACGTATTTAATTGCTTTACATTCAAGAATTATAAGTGATACAGAATATGTAGTTGAATAATTGTTTTATCTAGTTTGTCCACATTACAATGGTTTAAATGTTAACAAGCATTTTGTTAGTTCGTTATTGCATCTAAAAAAATAACGTTTCTTCCAAGAGTTGAGAACTTAGCATCGATTGCGGTGGAAATTCTTTATGATAAGAAAATAAATTTAGTACTATTTAAGAAAAAAGAAATTTCCGACAACTTTTCGAACAGATCGTTAAAATGTAGGTGACTTGAGCGGTTGACTATGGTTTTCGCAGTTTCACTGTTATAACCCAATACATATCAACAGCAACAAACGAATGTGCATCATTTGCTTAGCTCTCACGCTATACAATACTCCTCGACAAATCGATTCAAACGTTGCCAACGATTATTACTTGCAAGAGTTTTCAAGCAATCGGAATCATTTTCCACTTCGGGTTGCAATGAAATGACACTTGAGACGTTACAAGCAAACGATATCGTATTCTACTCAACAATACCGAGTTGAATGCACTTCTGTACACGAGGCGACCTTGTCACAAACCTAACAACGGTAGCGGCATCGCCATCCTATATACTCACATTCGCGCTTGTCACCTCGCCGTAGACGGCGGAGTAGCTCTCCGGCGGGAAGTTGAAGAGGGGTGGGGACATCCTTATCACCGGACGATCAATCAACAATGCTCTAAACTCATATAGTAGGCTGCGTTACAAAGCCGATCCATTGTCTTTCACGCGACGCGGCTAAACGTGGCCGTCGTCGACGCGCACTCACTGAGGCGACGGCACGCAACGCGGATTATTATTACGATAATGAGTAAGGCAAACTTCCCCGTCGAATTCGTACTGTATACATCGACGGACCTTATCGGATCCGTGTGGCGATAAGCGAGACCGAGCACACTGCTGTGCCGATGACCACCCGGCGCACACTGCGTTTTGTTGTGATTATTTTGTGCTTGTACCTACGATATTTTTAATAAATAAACAATTGACGCACGCAGATGGAGCCGGCCGCGTGCGATAGTCCGTATTGTCTGCTAGTTAAAGGATTATAATTGATCATTTTAGCTAATTAAGTGCATGCGATTAATATAAGAGCAATTGTTCTGCAATCATTGAGCCAGCCCCAACGCATCATTGTACAATTTTTGCAACCATTCCTTCCTGTTAGTTTGTCCTATAAATAGAGGATACTTGCATTAGCCTACAAATGTTTATTTAATATCTCAGTTTATTTGTGTCAAACTGAGCGAAACTTTTACCGAAAAGTAAATATATGCTTATTGGAATAGCAACGTTAAACAAAAAAATCGGTTTACCTTCAAACCGGAAAAAAGTTGTGTTCTACAGTATAAATATAGGTGACATTTCTCTTCTATATCAAATCTTAGGTACAGATCTACTCTTTCCAGACATTAAAATGTTATTTCTTAGTAACATCTCTGTTTTAGCAGATTAAACAACTATAATTTAAAAAGTTGCAATGTAAAAGATATTGGGGGTGGCGTAAGTTTAAGGAACTTTTTTCATGAACCGTTTAAAAAAATAAAGTAGGGTCGACTTCTACACATTAAATATTACTTCTCAGGTTTTTTATTTTATATATTTTGTCCGAATTCCAAAACTAATAACTATGTTCGATTGTTATTCAATTGTTATTCGCATTTATATCTCAAAAATGTAATTGGCGTTCCAGAAATATTTATATTAGATGATAAAATTAAATAGATATTCGACTGACTAATAGATCATAATAATATTGTAGCAATTTTAGGTCTTCTCATTGGATTAAAAAAATGTTTTTTCGGCCGTTTGTTGTACGTGAACACAATATTAACATTAACAAGTTCTTTGGGTATTCCAACCGCCTCAGATGCAGATATACTAGCTCTATCTATAAACTGCTCGGTCGCATTTATTTCTTTAAGTTTCCGATATGTCTGACGTGCATATAGTGCTTTCTTACTTAGTATCATTCGATTGCTTTTAAGAAGGCCCCATAAACCGTATTCTTGTGTTTTGATTTAGCTTTTCATCGCGAACAAGCTGACTTATTTTGTTTCAACACATTATATTTTACACTAATGTTTTGTAGACACTGGATAAGTTTTACCACAAGCTGACGATTAAAACAGAGATAAACGTATAAGATTCCAGTCAAAAGATATAAGAAATGGAAATATCGATATGCCGCAAAGTTATTTTAAAATGGCGGCGCCTCTCCCTCCTCTAGGCGTGATGCACTACAATCGATACTTGGTGTAATGAATTCTTTGATACTTCAGCTATCCATTGAATTTAAAAAGAAGATGTTAGATATAAAGCCGTAACAACAAACTCCACCTATCCCACTATTTTGTTATCATAATTTTTTTTATCCTTTTTGCCTCAACTGTGAAGCATTTTAAAAAACGTATTCACGTCAAAAAGTTGATTTTAAGTTGCAATAAAAAAAAAGTCGATTATTAATTGTAGAGAAAGCGCAAAAAACACCATTTTTACTAAAGATTTATTAAAAATTCAATCGAACATTTAAAAGTAAAATCGTAAAAGTTCATCTTTTTACATTTTTTAAGTAGAAAAGTAAAAGTAAAATGTAAACTTTAGAAATGTATTAAATGCATTATAAAATATTTGTACTAAACCACTTCAAAATGTCATTATTAAAAATATCTATAGAAAAGTAAGCAGATACAAAAACAAAACAAGAAGGATTGTAATAATAAATAAAACGATAAAAAATCAATGAAATGAAAAGAACGGAAACACAGATAAACATTTTTAAAAGGCGGGTTTAATTTTTTAACTTTTAATAGATGCACTGTTGCAAAAGTTTAAATACACCTCTGACAATCTTGATTTCAAAAATATGCCAAATATATGAATCTATCGTTGTTAAACATAGCATAAAATCACTTTAAATTTCGGTATCTCCAAATCTCATTTGGGAAATGGAAATCGTTGTTTAATACAGAATATTAAAGATCCATAAGTTTATATTTAACAGTACAATTTGCTATAATAAATTTCATTATTGAAAAAATAACAGTTTCGTATGTCACGTCGCCTGCAGCACGCTGTTGTGTAAGTTATCAGCTGTAGAGCTTGGCTTGAGGATGTTTCGCTTGATGGACCGCGCTGAATCCGCTGCAAGGCCGACTGCACCGCTGACGTCACGCCCGCGCTTCGAAGCACCAACTTTGCCTGATGACAACAACCATAGTCTTTATACAATACTAGCAACCCTCCAACCCCTCTTGTGGGTGGAATTTCGTAAAATCCGTTTTTAGCTCACCTCTACACGGGGACAGGCATATTCCTACCAAAGTTCAAGTCGCTACGCCTTATGGTTGCACAGATATAGGGGGGAATCTCTTTATATATATAGATAATTCTTCTGTACGTGTGTTGCAAGTGAACTCCTCCCAAACAACTGGACTGATTTGATTGATTTTTTGTGTGTTCCAGTGGATTCGAGGGTGGATTAGATTCACAAACAAGCACGGCAGATGGCGCTGTAGTTTGGTATATAGGTTATTTATCTAAATGCAATTAAACTGCTGAATCGACTTGAACTTTCATTTCTCTTTTTTTAATGTCCTTATCTCTTGGTATATCATACAGGACAACGCCTGATGCTTCCGCTATTATAGTATAAAACAATGTTTAATTATTCTTTCCAAAAAAGTTTTTTTGGTAATTAAGTGACAAAATAGACAGAAGTAAAGTAAAGATTGTTCCCATAACAAATTTATCTTTAAACTCCAGAAATCAATGAAATAGTTCCGGGCCCTTAAAACGTAACAAGTTGGTGTATTATTAGGCAAGCGGGTGACCGACCCATATTTCCCTCACCAACCAAAAAAATAATTACGATACGAAGATATTTCCTCAACACATTTAGATCCTGTACGTTTATTCCCATAAATAGTTGTTAACATTTCATCATCAGTTTAGTACGGAATTATAAAGATTAAGATATTCAACTAAAGAGTCACAATAATCCAGAGTAGTATTTTAAAAACTAATTTCCTTAAATTACTTAATAGAAACTATTATATGAATACTACTTAATCACATCACATCATCAGCCTCTGATAGTCCACTGCTGGACATAGGCCTCCCTTAATACACCCTTATCCATTAGGGTTTGGACCGTATCCCACCACGCTGGTCCAATGCGGGTTGGTGGGTGGACCGACTTTTACATGCCCATCCGACGCATGGATCATCTTACTTTTCAGACAATTGGGTGATCGGCCCAAATTGCCCTAACCAACTAGGAAACAACAATGAAAATTTGTTGTGTCCCTGCAGGATTCGAACCCACGACCTCCGGTTTCTAAAGCACACGCCCATACCACTAGGCTACGGAGGCAGTTTACTACTTAATATAACCTTCAAACCTCTCATTACAAAATTACACGTAATGCGACCCCATTACATGTAATTTTAAAGTCCTGAACAAAATTACTGCCTGCAAACAGTGACACACTTTTTGTTATGCAATTGAATGTAACAATGTTATACATTGCGAAAATGTTCCGACATGAATATTTAACGCGAGCAATAATCATTATTTTCCGTCTCAACGATTTAGAAAAAACTATGTTAAATGTTCAGAACTGAGTTTATATATATTGTACGTAAAAATATTAAATAAATGAAACTTTTCTATCTTATATGTTTAACGAAATATCGTGTTTCTTTCATTGTTTGCGGTATTGGCCCTTATTTCATACACCGCAGGTTGGTGGTCCTACGGGGAACCTACTTTAAGTTATCGTTGTTTTCTGGTTGGTTAGGACAATTTGGGCCGATCACCCATTTATCTGAAAAGTAAGATAATCCATGGATTATCTTTAATTAAACTTGAACTTTCATTTCTTTTTTGTGTTTTTAAAGGATGGTCGACCCACCAACCCGCATTGGACCAGTGCGGTGGGATACGGTCCAAAAACCCCCCTAATGGAGAAGGCGTGCATTAGGGGAGGTCTATTCCAGCAGTGAACTTAAACAGGCTGATGATGATGATGAAAGGGACAAACTTTAAAGATTTATATTAAAAGCATTAAGTTTTTGGTGTACTGTACACTCTTAAGCATATATGCATTTTGTTCATATGTTCATCGTTAAACAAGTTTGAAATCAAAACGAAAATGCAATTAAAAACAATGTGCCCTATTTTATATATTATCCAATATTACATAACATTCTCTTCAAATGTAACAATTTATTTATAGCACATTGCAAACAAAGGAAGTGTGCCAGCTTAATTATTCTCTTATACCTTTTACATTGTATGATAATCAAGCATGTGGCAAAATAACATTAACATCATAATGTCCTATTGTAACGCGAATGCAATAGTATGCAAGGAAGCTTTTCTCATTGCATACATTTGAGGTTTGGTTTCTGATTGCTTGGTGTGGAAAAAACTTTAAATCATCTCGCGGTGTGACTTACGGTTTGCCACCAAGGAGACTGCATATAAATCTTACCTTAATTGGTATATAAATCATCAATTAGTAATTACAATAATTACGGAGCTCTTCTAATCGTAACCCATGATAATTAAATCTAAAATGCCTTACAAAACATTTTTG
Source organism: Lamproptera curius (assembly GCA_029286875.1). Classification (NCBI taxonomy): domain Eukaryota; kingdom Metazoa; phylum Arthropoda; class Insecta; order Lepidoptera; family Papilionidae; genus Lamproptera; species Lamproptera curius. The sequence continues at coordinate 729,476 of JAGSMT010000176.1, read as the reverse complement.
GGAAGATAGAATCTCTCAATCTCTATAGTGAACCCTTTAGTAAAAACTGAATAAAAACAAGAAGGTTAGAGATTAAAAAAGTATAAAGTTGCGATATCACCGAGCACTTTTCAAAGTTATACGTATCACAACTAACCTACATTTACCGTTACTCGAAAAACTTACTCATTTTTTCCATCAAAACGAATGGTACACAAAAGTAAATAGGTGGTGGATCTGATTCAAACATTCTTTATTAAATTTAAGCTCTGTCGAGCTCTATAAGGGGCCGTCGGGTACCATCGCGGTGCCTATCTCAGCCGCAAAGCAGTGGTGTTTTAATACCGGTTCCGGTTGAAGGGCACCATAGGCAGCGTATTAACTGGGTAAACGAGAACAAACAAGATTATATACCGTTAAATAAGAAAAATCAGTGTGGCCTTTGAAGTATTCACAGATGTAATACTCACGCGGTGGTTGTTCGCGGCCAACGCCCACACCGCCCGAGACGCGAGCACCACCTCGGCTGTGTTGCCCGTGAGTAATGTCGCCGACAACAGCTCCAACAAGTCCGCTATGTTAAATAATTGGTACCGTTAATACTGGAAGCTTAAAACGTTATAATTGTAATGAACAATATCACTAATTATTAATATAACTTGTGATGTGGTAAAGTAAGAGTGAATAAGAATGTAATAACATTAACATTTTTGCATATTTAATTTTTTATAACAACATCTTACATTTCTTGCTATTCTATTTTTAATATATAGTTCTTTACGCGAATTATTGCACGATTACAATGTCTCGATTTAAAGATAATGATGATCATGCCATGCCTTAGATATGACTTTAATTTCTATTTAAAATAGATAATAAGCCTTAATTACAGTATTGGCGTTAAGTTTGGTATTTAGACTATTTTTAATGATAAAGCTATATGTATTATAACACGGAAAAGCTATTAATTGTGTTGTTTTTACCTTTATATAACAAAAAGATTCCACAGTTTGCTAGGTTTAAAAAAAATGAGTCTGATAATACCAATGTATCTGATTAAGTAAATGACCGATAATCTTCAACACCAGTATATCGTACATCTACACTAGAAAACCGACGCGGTAATTATATTATTATTTTACAGACAAGTCTCCTGTATCACAGAGAATGACTACCGCGCTCAATGTAAACTACGTTATAAGAAACCTGGATTTAATTGTATTTACAAACCAAGCTTACGAATGATGTATGAGTGATGTATATCAGTCATCTAGTTTTCATAGTTTAAGCTTTTCTTAGCTTGGAACTAGATGATGTCGTGTAATTCGTCCAGAAATATTACTTAACAAAGCTTCATCCCACTGACAAACGAACGACAGGAACGTACGCGAGTGCAGGAACGCGGCTCGGTGGTGGTGGGCGGCGCAGGCCAGCGCGGGCAGCAGGCGCGCCGAGGGCGGGCGCAGCGCCGGCAGCGCCAGCAGGGCTCCGGCGCCGTCCGGCTGCCGCGCCAGCGCCGCGCACAGGCCCGCCCACGCCGCCCACGGAGCGCCCCCCGCGCCCGCCGCGCTGCGCCACGCCTTGCCCATGCACGGCAGGACCTCGCTCTGCAGACACGGGAACTTTATCGATCTAAATCATTCTAAAGTTCGAACGTAGCCGAGTTGCCGTTTGTTCAGTTTTAAACCACTGCATTTCAGCTTGTTTTAAACTGTAGATCATTCTCAGGGCGGAAAGCCAAATTGCGGAGTCATACAACAGCTTAATATCAGAAAGAGTGACCTGCTTGCGACGTCGGTATATTACATATTAAAAAAAATACTGAAATACAATCTGTTACTATTTAAAGTAAGTTGAATAAAATACCGGCAATACATAAATGTATAATACATTTTAGCTTTAAAAAAAAATCCTAACACGTTGCCACCGTCAGTATAATTAATTACTTTTCGTAAAAACGATAATATATTGCAAACATAAAACGCTCTTAGAACTTAAAACAAGTATCTCTATAACCTTACCACAAACGATACCACCAACGTACTTTTAATATGATAGCCCTGCAGTGATGATGAGAGGCGCACTGCCGCAGTATCCTCAAAGTGGGCACCAACAAACTACTGCTCCTGCCCACCAAAGCGCACAGCTCGCCCATTAAACTGCGGCCGCCGACGCACGCGCACATGCACGCCCATGCTGAAAAAAACAATACAAGGACCCAATTCTATACCATAGACGAATAAATGACTATGTAAGCTATAAAAACGCAATACTATATATAAATGGTCCGTTAAATGCAGTTTACCCTAAAAACTGCGTTCGATAAGTGGATCAGACGTTAGTTAATCGGTTGTGGAGGTCAGATTCCATTAGCGTCACCTTTGCACTACTATCCAAATCAATCTAAAATGCCCTCGCAACCTAGAGGTATGGCCTTGCGCTTGAGACACTGGGGCTTCGTGGGTTCCAAACCTGCGGAAATTCAACAATTTTTCCGCGCGACTGCATTCGCGTGGAATACAAAAAAAATATCAACAAGGTTTGTTAAAATACACTGTATAGTAAAATAGAAATGAGGTGTTTTTATTGTATGTGCCTATCATTTAAAAGCTTTTGCTTCGACGATGACGGATTTTTCCAATTTGAAATTTATCAACAATTCGCAATAATTAATACAATGTCTTTTCTTGGAATCTATTCTAAGTATGTAGTTTCATTGTAATCGATTCAGCAGTTTAAACAGTAAAGACGGACAGACAGAATTACTTTCGCGTTTATAATTTTAGTATAGATTATCCAAATGTACTTAAAGTATTAGAAGCCATGACAACTTGAGAAACGGTAGTAAAAAATCCTTGTTATATATGACAATAAGAGTTTGAGCAGTGCTCTAATAATTTTTAATAGGTCAAAGAAGACAAAACCTGCCTTTGGGACAATCGTTCGTGAAGGTAGCCAGGAGGTGTGTCATAGCACTTCTCAGCTGGTCAGTCATCATGCACCACGGCCACAGTTTGTTGAGGCTGCAAGTGATGTTGTCGGTGAAACTGTCCTTGGCTTGTGGGCATTCCAGCATAAGGCAATTCATTATCAGTTAACAGCCAGTACAACGTCTGCAGCACTGGATCCTGTAATAAATATTTTATAATATATTGAATGAATATTAATTTTTTTTTATTGCTATAGGTTAAGGGAAATTGAAGTAGCGAGCCGTTAAAGGTTAAAATAATTGTAACTAATAGTTTTGACCATTATTCTCTAGTTGTCAACATTGACTTGACATTAATTAAATAAGTTAAAGCTCTGCTATTCCTTTCGAAGACGACTTAAACTTATAATAGAGTCAAAGAAAATGTTATGGAGTCAAATATGTATAAAAATTTGCCTAAAATTTCTATATTAGATAGGAGTTTAGTGGTAGGAGTACATATGACACTTGCATTGATAAAATAACAGAGAAATTTTGAAAGAGATCAACTCACATCATTCGAATCGTTACGCATTACGTATAGCGTAACACACGCGTACATGATTAGCATTCCTGATGACGTCCACCGGCTTCCCCAGCAAGGAGAGCTGGTCCCGGACCGCCTGCACCGCCGCAGACAGCAGCGAAGGCAGCTGGCGATGGACCCCGTAAAGGCGACTCCGAGGGCTGGCGCACAGCAGGTGGCACAGGCAGGAACAGACGCGGACCCATGCATCGTCTGGAAGATGTTTATGTTAAGGAAATCATACTCATAAACAGCTAGTTATCCCGGAAACTAAGTACTACCTCAATCGATAAATATCTGATCTAAACTTTTGTAAAAGTTTTATCAATCTACATTTAAAATCTGTAGTAAATTTACTAACTGTAGTTAAGTTAAATTAAGTTTATTTTTCGCTTCTTTAGGAAAAATATGTAGGTATATGGACATATTTTTTTTTCAAATATATGGGATTTGATTGATTCTTATATTGTATATTACACACATTTCCTGGACTTACAAAAATTCAAGACCAAAACGCTGTCCGCAGCTTCATGCGCGTGGTAATATGTAAAAAGCTTTTAAGATTTTTTAAAAGATAGCTTAACTTATTCCCAGTTATATCAGCTATCTTTTAGATAGAGCCCTGTCAAAATCGGACCAGCCATTCCAGAGATTAGCCAGAACATACAGACAAACAGAAATTAAAAACTTAAGCTATTTTAAAAAAAAATTCTACGCGGACAAAGTTGCGGGTACCAACTAGCACTGCATAAAATATTGGGAGATACGAATCTATCTATCATAACAATAAATGACGCTACTATAAAACAAAAACAACAATCGCCTTATCAGAAACACACCTTGACTCGCCAAGTACTTTTCCTTATCGAAGAGATCCTGAACGCGATATATCAGAAGCTTGCATAACTCTTCGCACGCATACTCCGGTTTGCAATCATCGCTTTTGCATCTCCAGCACCGTAGTCTTGACTAAGCGTTACATCTTTCTCTAACTTCAAATCATCGAAGAATTCCCTGAAGGACTCGTCACTAGTCTTGTCTGGATGTCTTTGTGCAGTGTTGATTTGCATAGCTGCGTTAAACAATGCACAGCTGCCTCGTTCAATTCTGAAATAGTAATTAAATTGACTTAGATGACTATTGTCATGCTAACTAGTTTGGAACTACCTCCGCACTGCAAGGTATTTTATGTATGTTCCTAGCACTGCTGTGAAAAATCAGATGTTGGTATAAATACAGATATGGGTTTTTATATAGTTTGAACTGCTTCCGCCCGTAGGCTACGGACCTGCGCTTTAGAGTCTGGATTCGATCCTGCAGAGTCTCATGCTATGCGAGCTGATCACCCGAGCTTGTTAAAAATCGATCCTGCGCCTGATTAACTATCGGTTGTGTTGATTATTTTACTTATTGGACGGATAGAGAAAAAGAGGAGGTCGAGTGCCTAGTGCATAGTCTTATACCTTATTTTATTTACTTTAGTTTGTGCATACACCTGTGAACCACGATATTAATATATATTGCATAAATTGCTGATCTCAAATACAGATAGGCCACCGTGGTCGGAATCGACTCGGAGGACATCATCATATAACTAGAGATAATATCTGATTAGATCTCATATAAGATGCAAGAATTTTACTGAAAATACTTTAAATGGTTATTCTTTTTAATAGATATTTGTAACTTTCGGTCCGAAAATTACACCAATTAAACACGACGTTAAATATATGTACAAAATTGTATAAATTAAATACCGTCATCTTCAATCTTCAGTGATTGGATAAGCAAATGGAAGAACGGCGTGGCATGCCTCTCCCGCAATTCACACCAGACGGTATCGATTGCAGAACGCTCGGACAGCAGACACGCGAGGAGTCGCAAACTGTGCGTGCACGCCGCAGCTTCGTCGTGCAAAGTAACTGCAAGATGTTTCAAATAATTATAAGTCTTTGAACCTAAATAAGAAGCCAAATAAGTATACGTAGTATCCCCATGTATATGTAAAAATGTTTTTTACGTACTCTAACAGCATCTAAACGGCGTTACAAATAATTAAAAATCGTATGGCGGCAGACATCAATCAGCAGTCTCTTCAAATTTTAGCGAATTAGAATTTTTCGTTTACATGAATTTCATGTGTTATTTGGTATGGAGAAAATATTTGTCATTACGTTGTAAAAACATCTTCTATCACATTAAACTGTAGTGCACTTAAATAAGCTGATACTTTGCTATGTATAGCAGGTTAGCAATTTTTTATATTGGCCATTAAAACGCAAGTTAACGAAATACGTGTAAGTAAAGTAATTACAAGTTGAATTAGTATTGGATACAACATCGTTTTTAACTTTACAACCGTTCCCATTGCCCATGTATTTGAGGCAATGTAATGATTTACACATGATGGTTACGTATCTTATTCTTCTCAGGATTATGCTATCCCATATAATCTCTTAAATAAAATGGTTCTTTATTATATCTTCTTATATCAATGCTGTTCTATAGTGGAATATAACAGGCTTATCATATGAAAAGTAAGATGACCCTCGACCAAAGCTACTAAAAAAACCCTAGTCACTACGCACTATATGCCGTGTATTTACTAAGAATCACATTTACAAATGTGTTTCTCAATAAATACGCAATCTATTCAAATCTTCCTGTAACATTACAAAATTATAGTGAAGCGATAGGATATGACATCAACAAATACGAAGAAAATATGTGTTTAAAGTGCTATTGTGCGATTAGGAAATAAACTAATCGCAAATATAGTAAGTAGTGAGTAATGCCATAAGTACGCTGGTACCGGCTAGTGACATCATAAAAACAATCTTATGAACTAACGCATACCAATTGTAACCGTATCAGACTTCATATCTTATCTGTTAGCACAAATATGTTGCTATTACGTCTAAGCCAGATATGAAAAACAATAATAAGACTTTTTTTATCACCACAATCACTTACAATTTAATAGTAGCCGTGAACCCGAGACAGGAGTATGCTATTGTGAAAACTCAACATATGAAATATAAATATACGAGCTGAGTAGAATTAGAGCAACATTAAAGGAGGTCCTCTTCAACTCAGGACTAACTACAGACTATATAAGGTATACTTCTTTAGTTAGTTATTGCCGTTATAACGGCGGTGCTTATTTTTTTTTTTATGGCATACGCAGGCAGACGAGTAGTCGGGCCACCTGATGGGAAGTGATCACCAACGCCCATAACATTACCAATACCAGTGCAATACCAGTGGAATCGCCAACGCGCTGCTTACGTGAGACATAGGATGTTAAATCTCGTTTACCCAGTAAATACGCTGGCTACGGTGCCCTTCAAACGGAACACCGTAGTGTTTTCACACTACTTCTTCGCGGCAGAAATAGGCACCGCGGTGGTACTCGCCCAGACGGTCTCCTGTAAACAGGGACCTACCACCAGTTTTTTTTCTTCTGCCGCAAAACGGTACTACCACATCCAAGTACTAAATTAAAAACATTCTACCTTAAGAATAAAAACACAAACAGTTTAAAATTGCAATGTGATAATTACTACAATTAGTTTTTACATCGGTTCACAAGAATTCAACTTATAAAACGTGCGCATTTAACTAGCGATATAAACATTTCAATGAACCGTAATTACACCTTAGTCGTTTAGGTATTTTGATTTTTTTGTGTAAATGAGATAAATGCTAAGTTCAACTCCGTTACGGTGTTCAAAAACCACATCTGTAGAACTCAATCGACAAGTTTCTTTTTCCCAATAAGCATATTATTTAATAATAAATACACGATTACATTTAGATTCTTAGACATTTTAAATAAATATAGTTAAAAATCATATATTTACAAAAATCTAACATCGACCGATTTCATGTACCTATGAAATCGGTCAGTAACGTATACCGCAAATATTAAACCGTATACAACAAAATTAAATACCCCGTTCGTTGGCCAAGCTTCCAAGCAGATTGACGAGGCAATCTTTGGTGGCAGCAAGTGACGCGCGCACGCACTTGCGAGCCGCCGCGGCAACCAAAGCACGGCACGCTGCCGCGCGTACGCTAATGCCCTCTTCAATCGAATCGCTACTCCATACTGCACATCTGTAATTCAAATCAAGTTATTTTATATTTGAATTTGATTTATATATCTATAACGAAAATTAATAATATTATATTATAACTAGCTATTGCGAGCAACTTCGTCCGCGTGGTTACTCCCAGTTACATCAACTATCTTTTGTTGAAAGTCCTGTTACTAGCCAAGTCGACCAAGACCTTGAAGAGATTAGCCAGAATAAACAGACAGACGCACGAAAATTTTAAAAAATATGTTATTTTTTGTTATATCTGCCGATTATATATCACAATGTTATAATAAAAAAACATTTATTTTGATGATACACACAGACAATCCAATTTTATTTATTTGTGTAGATAACGCTACATATAATTCCGTTTGATGTTTTAGAAACTTTTTAACGCTTAAGAAAGACTTATGTCTGAAATCTTTGTTAGAAACGTCGCTTATCAATTAAAGCTAGACGGTGGTCCACTGATAAAAAACTGCGCGTTTAACGTTTTTATTTGTTTCTCCATACTATGGAGCTTAAATTGGTTGTGTACTATTTTCATTATGTTTTTCTTTTCTGAATATGACAATCAAAAAGTATATAATGAGATGAATATAATATCCACATTTAATCGAAACGATTTTGCGGTGCGTGCTTTCTATAAACACAGAGATTGCTTATTAATCTTTATCGATCTATCAAACGAGGGCATTCATAACAAAAACTTTATATTATATTTATATAAAAAAAAGTTTAATATAAAGCGTCACGATAGCTTTCCGTAGCTAAAAGTTTATCATTGGCCAATATTTGGACTAAACATTACGTGCAGTTAGAGTCACATTTGACTTTGAATAACAAAATGCCAAATTTTATGACACTAATAATAAATTATAACTTCATCATCATTAGCCTGTTTTAGTCCACTTCTGGACATCGGCCTCCCCTAACACAAGCATTCTCCATTAGCAAGTTTTCCCGTATCCCACCAATGCGGGTTGGTGGGTGGACCCACTTTTTACGTGCCAATCCGGCGCATGGATCATGTTACTTTTCAGACAATTTGGTGACCTGCCCAAATTGTCCTGACCAACTAGCAGACGTTCAGACATTCGAATCCACGACCTTAGGTTTCTAAAGTTGAAGCCCATACTACTAGGCTACGGAGGCAGTTTATAACTTAATAAAAGTGTAATTTCGAGTGTATACATCGGAGTAACCCTTACCATAATTAAATTGGATGGCATATTTTGAAGTCAAGGTAATAATTGCATTATACCTGTTATTAAGGAAGTATTGAGCTTCCATCAATTAACTGAGCAGTCACGTGTATTGGCACTTTTTGTTATTTGTCTTTTTGAAGGTACTAAAAGAATCGTATGATATTTAAAGGCATATTATTAAGTTGTAAGAGGCAATGTACCGTGTGCAATTAAAATCCAATTACAAAAACGCGAGCAGAACATAAAGGTCAGGAATGTAAGTAGCGTCACTAATATTATAAAGGTACAAATATTTTTACCATTAAAATTAAAACCTTGGTGAAAAATAATTCTTGATCGCCTATTTATGAAATACTAGCTGTTACTAGTGATGTGCCGAGTACGGTTTGACTCGAGTCAGACTCGATTCCTGCTTTGAACTCGCTTACTCGAATACCAATTTATTTTGATTCGAGTACGCCGGACTCGATTTCGGTACTCGAGGCAGGAAGAATTTATTCGTACTCGATTCTATTCATACGAGTCCAACTGACTCGATTCTAGTATTCGAGTTTGGTAAACTCGTTTTTACTCGCAAACAGTTTACCTAATCAATGAATTCCCAAATTTATACTCTGAGCTATTGAGTTTGTGTACCTACTTACTGCAAAATTAAAATGGTTTGAATTTAATGCTTACTATATATGTCTTATTGTCTAGTGTTTAGATGTATTGGGTTCTTTAAAGCTGTCTCAGACGACTAATACATAATTAAATAATAATATATAGTCTTAGGCCGTGAGTAAATTTGATTATGTTCTGTTTTTTTTTTGTTTATCTCCATTGCTCTATTTTTGTATTTAATGTTTATAACTTTTCTTTCATTAAAAATATTGATTTATTATTGTCTAATAGTGTCATTATGCTAAACCTAATCTATACGCTGTTTGAAGTTAACTCCTTTTAATTTCTCCTTTTTGTTTTAAAATCGGACTTTAGTTCGGGACTAGAATTTCTAGACTCGAATTCCGAGACTCGAGTCCAGCCAGACTCGAGTCTTGAAATATAATTCGAGTACTGGGCTCGAATCGGGGAATCGAGTCATGATTCGAATACCTTATAAACTGACTCGAGTCGACTCGATTTACCAAAACATCGACTCGGCACATCACTAGCTGTTACCCGCGAATTCAAGCGCGTGGAATTGAAAAAACTCTCCAAGGTGTATTGATAAATACTGCAAAGTATAATATAAAGAAGGTATTACAATTGTACGCGTTTATTATGAGTTAACTTAACTACAATACTAACAAACGTTACAGCCGATGTTTGTTAAGTACTTTCAACGGTATCGCTGTTACAATAATCTACTCCGAACACAGGTACTTGGCTTACGTACTCACACATTTTAAACGAGGAAGCATTACATAGACGACAGCAACTTTACCTAAAAAGGATTCGGTAGACACCCTGTTCGTTCCACGACTCTATGGGGCAGCTTTTGAAGGCGCTAACGTTGTGAAGGACATCAGCTACAGCTATTACAAGATCAGCAGTCGGCGGAGGCAGCTCTGTATCGACGCTTGGCGACAATCGAAAGTCGCCACTCTTTTGGGCACGCACTTCCAATTCAGACCGACGCTCTAACACCGATATGGGTATGTTGGACTCTGCAATAGTCAGTGGTTGAAAAACAAAAGGATCGTTATTAAAGACTTCTAAATACATGTCACACTATAAGCTAATTATCATTTTTTTTTAAATTTCGCCGCGTAAAAGGCACAGAATTTGTTACATCAAGTAATATAAATCAATATTTAATTCACAATTTTTTAAATTCGATTGAAAAAAGTTAAATATAGGCAAGGGTTTGCAATGTGACCTTTAGTTTAGTTCATTTTAAGTTTAATTAATTAAATTTAGCTACATCAAAATAGGCATTTTTTACACAACACGCGAAAGTTAAGGCCAGTTCATCTGTTACGGTACCCGGGTTAGAGGTTAAAAAATAAAAGATACGCAACCCAAATCAGCAACGAATAAAAGAATTAAGGGCAAACAATAATAAAACGATATAAGAAATTCTCCGCCAAGCAAACACGTTATCTTCACCAAATACGAAGTGTTGTACTATCTTATCTCTAAAACATTGTTTCCCCGTGCTGTTGTTTATTTAATTTAAACCTTACAAGTACCGTTCTTAAAATGTATTACTGTTATACTTACGAAGGAAAGTTCGATACTGTTTCTTGTTACTGAAGTCTATCAGTATCTGTAAACAGCACTCCACGAAGTTTATTCCTCTGAAGTGTTCTATTATTTCACTTTCGAAAACCTAAAACAACATGTTCATGACGTTACTGCAAAATTTTAAACAAGGAGTTTTGGCGGCAAAATGTTTAGTTGTAATCCTATAAAAATTAACAATCGCTAGCCGAAGCCTTTTATGAAAAGAAAAAACATTGAAACGTAAAATAATTTGTTTTCATTAATTTTGTAAATTAAAAAATCTCTCTTTTTGAGGGAACCGACTAAAAGATTATCAATACAACATCAATGTCTGCCACAAAACAATCGGATAATACCATAACTGTGCCTGCCTAAAGGCTTGCTAGTGTATTTACTAATTGACAACAGATATGAACCAACGTCTTGGGCCAGCATTGTTAAGAAACCATCACGTAGATGTCCTGTCGTACCTTAATGTCGTCAAAAATCAACTTTACACACTAACTCCTATCTTTATTTTGCTGAATGCAAATAAGGATATTTGGGATATTAAGTAAAAATTATCTGTTTGGTATATCCCCATTAATTGTTATTTTCAATTTTTTTTCTATTTATTGAAAAGCAAATATAAGTATAGGCGAAAAAAAATATGAGATCACTGAATGACTAATGATTTTGATTTAACACAACCAATTACGATTGTAATATATAATTGAAAAATGGGAACCAATCTGCTATTTGTAAAGCTGAAATTCTCTGGCTTATACTAGAGCCCAAGCTTGTTACAAAAGTTTCAAAAGCGGCTTCTCAGGTAGTTTTCAGTTCGTGCAACGAAATGCTGGAATGATATACCTCCCTATAAACTCAAGTTATTAATTCTTTCAAATTTAAATTAAATCATTATATAACCATACAAAAGTCCATGCAATAAGCTAACTTTATTTTGATTATTATTGTTATTTTAATGTTTTTATTAAGTTTTAAATTTTACTATAGTTTACGCTTCCTAGAGCTTATTTTAAAATGGCACTATGATAAATATTCTATTATTATTAGAATCGATACTGACCTCAGCTAACATAATATTGCATAATAAGCACAATACAAAACTACTAACAGAAATATACACAGAAGGAGGCAAAATAGAATTACTATTGTCTTTTGGATAATTTGTCGTTGTAAAATGTGTTTTATTGTTATGTCTTTTAATGCGTCATCTATTGATCGGAAGGTTCACTGAAAATCAGCAATCGCGAAAATTTCTGATGCAAAACTGAGTGGCACTTTTGGTCATAAAATGTTTAAATTTATTTAGTATGATATAGTTTTCGAACTGCCTCCGTAGCCTGATGTGTGGCATAGGCGTGTGCATTAGAAACCGAGTGGTCGTGAGTCGAATCCTGCGGGACTCAACTAATTTTCATTGTTGTTTCCTAGTTGGTCGGGCAATTTGGGCCGATCACCAATTGTCTGAAAAGTAAGATGATCCATCGTCGGATGGGAAATGTAAAAGTCGGTTCACCACCAACCCCTGATGACCAGCGGGTGGATACGGTCCAAAACCCCCTAATGAATAGGACACCCCTATTCATTAGGGGAGGCCTATGTCCAGCAGTGTAATATCACAGGCTGATAATGATGATGATGATGATATAGTTTTCTTTTATGATAAATGTATATGTTTATGTGCCAAATAAATGTTTCTTTCTTTCTTTTTAATAAAAATCTATGTACATCGTATTAGTCCAAGGCAATTATATTGACTCAAACTAATTTCTTTATTCTGAACATGATATGGCTAAAGGCCTTAATATTTTGTTGTTAATTCATTGAATCCGTCGATACGGGGAAACGGGAATGTAAACAATTTTGCATTGCCTAGTTTTGCGGAAAAATTTTCCAAACGAATTTCGTGGGTTTAACAATTATAGATTATATTTTTTTCCTTTCAAGTCGGTGAGACCATATAACAATTGCCTGAAAGGTATAAATCATCCTCGAATCAGATGGTCTTGTCAATAGTTGGTTCCAATTATCAAGGCCACCTTTTATCTGTAATTCCAAGTCGTCAATTACTTAAAACTTAAATTTATTAGCAGTCGATATCTTTAAATAAGTTTGTAACGTCAGATATAAGTAAATTTTCTTTAAAAAAATTATTTAAGTATACTGGGTTAACTAAAAGCTGACCTGACGAGACTTAATAAAAGAACGGCTTCGAAGAAAAATCATGCATGCATGGCATAGATGTCCTCTAAACACAGCATGGACAAAGGATGTTTAAAGAGAGAGTTTAGTTGAAAGGCTGACTAGGTCCTTTTTGGCGATATGTTACCACAACTGCGTTTAGTGTTCTAATTTTTATCTATTAGCTTCATAATCACATACATAGGCCTCCCCTAATGCACACCTTTTTCATTATGAGATTTTTGGACCGTATTACACCACGCTGGTCCAATGCGGATTTGTGAGTGATCTATTAGCTTATTATTCATATATTTATTCTTATCTATAGGTTATATATATTAAAGTAACTTTAAGGTCGATAGCGGAAGTATATTGTAATTATTTTAAATTAATGGTTTCTTAAATCTTGTTTTGTTTGTATGTTTTAGGTAGTTATTATTTTGTTTGAATATATAATGCCCCTTGCCGCATATGTTAAAATGCATAAGTAATACTTAAACGCAACATAACACTATCCAATCAGCTCTTTCAGTAAGGCATCAAATTCAAGCACACTGACCTCATATTATCCTGCTGTGTTGGTATCAAGTGTCTACGAACTCTGTCGTACGTATTAATTGCTTACGTAAAACGATCTTATGAAAGTAAATAAAAGAGGGACGACCGGTAATGAAGACCGAATAAAATTCAATAAATTTATACCGTTAAAAAATTATGTCATTATTACATTAGGCATTAAACTTTCTTTTTATTGACTTCCTATTTTTGCTGTTTGAAATCTTAATTTATATAAATCTCGTGTCACGATGTTTGTCCGGGATGAAATCCTAAAATACTTAACTGATTTTATCATATAGTTGCCCACCATGTGCAGTTTTATCCAACTTAAAAGATAGAATAGCTTACATGTTATATGTATGATTTATAACAATTTATTTTTCTATTATTATTTGATGCAAAAAGTTAGCTACAAAACGGTACTGACAGTTTGCGATATCTATTGTTCCGTTGTGTGTGTCAGTAGATGGCGCTGTTTAATAGTATTAACATTTCGTTGTTAATAGAATTGGGACAATAAAAAGTAATTGGTTAAAATTAATTAGTTATGTTAATTTAATTTTTTAATAATTATTGTCTATTGTTAAAAACAAAAATGCAACTTTTGTAAATTGTAGGATTTTTGCAAAACAAAATTCAATAAAATTGATGTTGTCAGATACAACAAATATTTATAATGAAATATTATAATTAATATTCATCATTTATTATTTTATACGATAGTTGTTTCTTTACGCTTGACGACGCATGTAATCAACTTTATATCGTGGTTTTTTAATAACCATGCAACTAAAACGTTAAAATTGTGTTTTTGGTGGTAGTGCTCAAATGCCATACAAATTATAACATTATTAATAGAAAATAAAAGGATAATAATTTTTAAAAGAAACTGTTTTGTAAAGAGTTTTGCACGATATCAACAGAAGGAACATTTTGATTAATCGTTTTCAGTCTGTCCACTTTAAATACCAATCCAATCGATTTTTATACCAGTGTTATTTGTTCATTGTATTCAGGTGCAACGGTAGCGTCATCGAGGTCACTGTTATTTACAAATGACCTTTATCTAATAAAACATGGTGGTCCTCATGACTGATATTTCCATTTATCTTAAGCCCTAAATTGTTACTTACAATATAAAATAAGTAAATCCTAGCCGCAGCAACGCGTGGCAGGGTCTGTTAGTTATATTATATTTAATGAGTCAAAAGGTAAAGGTAAAGGTAGTGTAAATTTTACTCTATGATATAGTTGGTGTCAGTCTATATAACCTAACCTTTCAAAAACCTATATTTCATTGGTAGATTTATAACTGATATAGGAAAAAAGAAATTTTTATAAGAGATTAAGGGGAAAATATGGGCGCTTTAAAAACGTTGCTAGTGATATTCCATATTGTTTAATCAAATTATTTTCTGAATTCTGACTTATGTTTCGCCTCTAAAGTGTCATCAAATACATAATAAAACGCCAAGTTACGTATACTCACAATCAGTTTGGATTCAAATTTTCCTTGTTGAATGCAAAGTAGAGGTTCAATAGCTAATAAATTCACAAAAAATCGTAGGGTGGGCGCGGCTATGATCGGTCGATATGGATAGTTATATCGAAATACTGCAAGATACAGAATGTAGAAATCAATTTCTTCTAATGACTTCAACAAGCAGATGATTATTTTTATTTTAATATCATCATCATCATGAGCCTGTGATAGTCCACCGCTGGACATAAGCATCTCCTAATACACTCCTATTTTTAGGGGGTTTTCGACTGCATCCCACCACGCTGGTCCAATGCGGGTTGGTGGGTGGACCGACTTTTTAGACAATTGGGTGATCGGCCCAAAGGCACACGCCCATACCACTAGGCTACGGCGGCAGTTTATTTTAATATACCATTTTAAGTCAGGAGTTAGTAAAAGGAAAACAGCTGTAGCGTTAGTAAGTACAGCTACATTGAATAATCCGTCCGTCCGTTCTTATATTTTTAGGTCCGTCCTTATTTTGCTCGGATTAACTTAGCCATAATAAAACAAAAAGAAATTTAAACAGAATTAAAGATATTTTATGACAATTTTTACACCTTGAGCCATAGATGTGATAAATGTCATCTATTTTACTCAGTGATAATATAGCCATTTTGGAGCAAAATATTTTATGAAATCGGTCTATTAGGTTTTAAGTTTATTCGTTGATATAAAAAATCTCTATATAATATTAGTATAGATTGAAATCACAGCTTTCCAACGTAAACTCAACATACGTATTATTCGCCGCTAACCGAATTGTAAGTTTATTGAAACACATCTGTCAATTCTAATCAGACCACAGATAACTTATGTTCCAGTAATTTATATTTTTATATCTGTAATGTTTACTTATATATATAAAGTAAAAAACTTGAAAAAATCACCGGTAGTAGGTCTACTTTTTACAGGAGACCGTCTGGGGTACCACTCGTGCCTATTTCGCTGAAGCAGTAGTGTGAAAACACTGCTGTGTTCCGTTTGAAAGGCACCGTAGCCAGCGTATTTACTGGGTAAACGAGACTTAACACCCTATGTCTCACAGTTGGCAGCGCGTTGGCGATACAACTGGTATTGCCAATGTCTATGGGCGTCGGTAACCACTTTCCATCGGGTAGCTCGACTGCTCGGCTGCCTGCGTATGCCCTAAAAAAAAGTCTCCACAAAGCTACTAGCTAAACTACTAGCAAAATTGTTAGGGTCCTTTTTGTATACAACATCGAGTAAAACGCTCAAGCAATAAAAATTAAATAAACGACCGATCTTACGCTTGACTGAGTACGCTTTCGATTTACCTCCGAAATATTTTTACTTTTATTTACGTTTTTTGATATAAGACACTGCGTTTCTTTTGTGATTTATAAAGACTTAAAAGGTAAAAAAAGTTGATAAAGCGACACAATATACATATAAGCTTCTTATTTAGAGTAGATTATACCTTTACTATGATGAATCAACGGTTTGCTATAGGTGGGATGCAAGTAAGCCAGTCTAACTTAACGTGAATAACGTAAAAAGAACATTAGACTCATACAAGGTTAAAAATCGCAACTAACCTCCGCATTACGACATCATGTGTTCAAATTATCGTGTTCCGGGTTTTTTTTAATAATTGAAGTACAAAATTACACAAACATTATACTTTAAAGCAATCTAAAGATTTTATTTCGACAAAAAACTCATAATCTAGACAGAATAAAATAATACAAAAATAAATAAGTACTTTGCAGGTTTAGTCCTTTAACATAGCTATTGTAATTTATTCATAATACAGAAAAAGTCAACACATAATCTAGTACTTTTGACTCAACATTATGACACACAAACACATCACGTTCACTGAACCCGGAAATTCCATAGATATAGTTACAGTTGTAATGATACCAAACAACAATCACGCACCGAAACACACTTAAGTACGATAGGTCGGATTACATTCGCGCCTTTCAGTCACCGTACAAGATGTTCGTGATAGTCCACGCGATGTTGTGATATTAGCCTAAATAACAAAAACGGCCATATAATATCTTCGAGTATTTTGCTTCTTTCAATATTTCATATGCCATCTTCATGGATCAGTCACAGAATGGCCTTTGGATAGCAGATTACACTTCAATCGCTTTAAACTTTAACCAGATGCCACCCTTGTTTTTGAGCATGACACTGCGCGGGTCGTAATGGATGCGTTGGGTTGTTTTGTCACATGGCTCCACTGAATACGCGCTGAGGACCGACGCCAGGCCCGCTGCCACGATAAGCTGCGCGAAACGCGCACCTAAAACCAAAATTAATGATAAAGAAACAGTAAATTTAAATACATAGAATAATTATACTTTTGATTTAATCGCATTTACACAAGTGTTTGAATCTATTTGACTCGAAAGATCTACGTGCTTGTCTCCATATAAAAAAGAAATTTTAGTCTAAACATTGTAGCATCCTTCAAAACGTTGATAGATATTTATCAGTTGTTGTCTGCACATGATTCTTCTATTTCGTTTCGAAGAACGAAACGAACCCAGTAGTATTATCTTAAAACGTGTTTTACTAAACAACATATGATACGATCGCAATCACATTTTTGGATGCACGTAAAATTTATCAATATAAGATATGTAATGATAAATCATATTAGTCAGCCGATATTTGCAAGAAGACAAAATTAACGAGGATAAATTAACTATTTCTATACCTCCCTCCCTATAAGGAAAATAGGCAACAACGTTCCTTTCTTGCGAAATTTGCATTAAAATTGGCATTACCATTTAAGTAGTGTTAACCAACAATTCTGCTTCAATATATACCAATTTACAATAATCAGCAGGGTTTTAAGGACAAAATCTACACATAAAATGCGGACAAACTTATGCGTAAAACAATAAATTTTTTGTCACACATTGAATCAAGAAACTAAAAGCACGATTCCATATTCAACAAAATAAAAATAAAAGTTCCTAGAACAGATTATATATGTTGCATGCGAGGTCGTTAATAAATAAATCTGTGAAGGAGTACGATATTAACTTAGGATTTAACTGCGATGAACGTCATTTATAACGATGAGATGTACCATTGTAAAGAGTCAATGGGCTATCGATGTTTGAATAACTTTACAATGACTCTTTGTCTTTGCTCTTTGAATGAGTTTGTTTATGTATACGGTCTGGATTTGCTTTGGACAAGCATCAGAGACGGCGGGACCGCTAGTTGTGTTTGTTTTACAAATCCACCTGGTTTGCCTTACTTTAATGTTTGTGTGTAATAAGATAATATTCACTCAAGTCATATATATTATTGAAAAAAGGAATAGCTAACTGTAAGTGTTTACATCGCTTAAAAGTATTATTTGAATATGTTACTTTTTATATAGTTGTCTAAGTGAGTGTGAGCTAATAATTAAACTGAATTGGCACAAATGTAGAAAATGCAACTTTTACCTGGACAACTCCTGGGTCCTTCGCCGAAAGCGATAAATCCGGAGAGATTGAGGTTGTCCTTAAAACGATCCGGGTCGAATTTCTCCGGATCGGGGAAGTAACGCGGGTCCTTTTGTATACAGTGCAGTGGTATCAGTACCGCATCTCTCGCCTTCACTTCCAAATCGTGTCGATAGGGTGCACGGTGAGGTGCACAGACGTGTGGTGAGAGGAGTTGGGGTGGAGTCGCAAGGTCTCCATAGCGGTTTGGACCACTAGACGCATCGCACTGACCGCATCGTAATTCAATCCGCCGTAGCGCTCTATGTTAATCACTACATCTCTTCGCACCCGTTCCTGCAGTTCCGGATCCTTGGCGAGTTGATACAAGCAGAACGACAAAGTAGTCGAGGACGTCTCCAACCCGGCGAGCATAAATATAAAAGAGTTAGATATTATAAGCTCGTCTGTCATTTTGAAATCCGTCTCCTGCTTCTGGACGTTCAACATCATCTGAATGAAATCGTTCCTTTGCACCCCCATATCGCGTCGTTCTGAGAGGACTTGATTTATTATGTTTGTGAAAAAAGTTTCCACTTCCCTAGAGTACGTTCTGAGATTCAAGAGTTTAAAGAGCCTCGGGCAAAAGGTCCTGCAGTAGCGTTTCAAAACCGTTGAGCGATCAGTCCTGAACATCTTGCGTGCCATCGCGAGAAATGGAGAATCTGGGTTTTTTAGTGATCCGGGGTCCACACCGAAAGCGCAACTGCCGATCACGTCGGTAGTGTATCTCGACATTAATTTTGGTACATCGACCTCGTCTAAGGACTCGAGAAAGGGCTATTTTCAGAGCACTGGCACAGTCTACTACAAGGGGGAACATTGCTTTCATTTTAGCCGAGGAGAACGTCGGCGTGACTATGTGCCGCATTGCTTTCCACTCGGCGCCACTCATGTTGGCTAGATTTCTAAGCAACGGTTCCCTCTGTATGTCTGTGGATACCGATATTCGATCGCTAAAACAGGCAAAGTCCTTTATGAAAATATTTTTGACAATATCCAGATCGATCACCAGCAGCGTCGGTCGCCTCGCCTGGAATATGCCCACATATTTCTCGTCCCGAAACGAGTCGTAGAAGTACTGCAACATATTCGTGTAGCTTCGGCGCATTGTAAGCGTTGCACCAAAGTTGCCGAAGATCGGGCACGGTTCCCTGTAAGGCACTTTTCTGTGTAACCAGTACTTTCTTCCTCTCGATGTATAGTGGAACACCGCGAGGAGTAATAACAATAAGAGAATAACACTGACTAACGTTACACTTAACAACATTATCACTGTTTTTGTGTGCTTTCGGGTTTGTTATACTGATTACGAATTTAATACGGCACGAGCGTGTTGGGCAAGCGTGCGCGCGGTTGTGCGGTAAACAGAGTGCGCGGGCACACGGGCGGCTGCCGGCACTCAAGTGAACCATATCGGTATCGCCGCTCAAGATAAGCTCTACGCTGTGACAGCAAGGACGCGTTAATGATGGCCTGTAGAATAGGCCCGCATGGCGCCAATTAAGACGCTTTCCCCGCGGATGTCGCGTACAACAATAGCCTATACATCAAATAGTATATTTACAAATAAAACGGTTTTTTATGCAAATAAAATTAAATAATAATATATTTTTAATCTCTCTTCGACATAGGTTTACTAGTACAAAATAGCTAATATCCTTAGCAAAGAAACTAGTCCTTGAAATAGGTTTACGTAATACTTGTGCTACAAGTAACAAGGTCTCTTCTCCTAGGCAATATTAGTCTTATAAGAGTGTTACAGTTTAATCTTAAATCTTAAATTATGCTATGTAACGGGAGGCAGAGTGTAATGTGTTTGTGATGTTGGAATTAAAATATATTTTTTAATTTACATAGAGCTTATTATCGAACACACAAAAACTTTACTGCTGGTCGTAGTCCACGAGACATAGACAATAAATTTAATATTAATGTTGGTTGCATTTGACCTCAGTGTCTAAAAATATATAACACGATAAAACGAATAAAAATTATTTTGATTTTTGATTGATTATGTATTTTTTTCGGAGAAAGATTTTATCTTAGATCAATAATAGTGCGACAGGTCTTTTAATTAGGATTAATATTATTACAATGGACTTACAAATATCAAGGGAGAGGCTACAACGAACACGTTTGCAAAATAAAGTTGCACATGAGGGCTTTTAATCTAATAAACTTCGAGGCTCACACGCCCTTTAAAATATAAATAAATATAAAAAGCATTTGAGCAAGCAAAAGCTAACAGTATGATGTATTCAGATTGAAATAGTATAAAAATATACTAAAGATGGTTTAATTAAGTCGGCCACGTTGCTGGGAGACAAAAATGAAATAAAAATCAGAACATTTTGCAAACAAACCTTTTCTATTTAATAATAGCTCTGCAAATACTATTAACTTCTACACTCAACGCCCTAGCATTCAACACGGCCCATTGTATTCCAAAACAAGAATATGTAATAAGAAACAAACCACGCATTCCGACGTTCAGTATTGCGTCGGTCGAAATTATTTATAAGAATTTTCATCCCTACTCAGACGTGATTCGAGAATAGAGCAAAATCTGCGAGATAACAAGAATAAAAGTTTTCAGCAAATTGGCGTACAGAATGTTCTAAAAGTAAAAAGTCATGAAGCGATATGACATTCTTTTATGGGTTTTTAATTATATCTTCGGTGTTTATTTAATTATCCAACAATTAATTTAAAGTAATACAATCATGATGTAGTGACGACATTCGTAAAGTGGCCGGTGCGGGCTGGTTGAGAATAGCCGAAGATCGGAAACGGTGGCGTGCATTCGGGAAGGCCTATGTCCAGCTGTTGACTGACGCAGTATGATGATAATGACGATGAATACAATCATTTATTTACACATGATAATTTCAAAACAACATTTTGTGCACTTATTTATACGAGAAACCATTAAACGTGTTATTTCGTAATCTAGTGAATTTACATTTATATGCCAAGGGAAATCGATAGTAAACAACGGATACGAAAAGAGAAATACCCATAGGAAGTGATATCATTATTATAAATACACAACTTCGTCACAACTGTGCTCAAGTCGATGTGGTACAACGAATTTAGATTTTAATGGTTTGCACAAAAGGTAAAAATAATTTGAACGTATAATTAAAGAGCAAACATCGAAATTTGCATTCAGAATATCGTGAGCATAAAAGGATAACAAATATTTTTTGTTCTCAATAATATATTTACATTTGTTCATTCATGTAATAGTTTTATTTTGGTACACCCAGTAAGTGATAAATAGCCATGAATGTCGACTGGACTTCCATCCAAACGTTGATTTAGATTAAATGGCCTTTTATCATCATCGTCATCATCAGCCTGTGTCAGTCCACTGCTGGACATAGGCCTCCCCTAATGCACGCCTTTTCCATTAGGGGTTTTAGACCGTATCCCACCACGCTGGTCCAATGCGAGTTGGTGGGTGGGAGGTCCTTTCAATTGAATAAAATAACAGCTATTATTCAACAAATGGCAAAGAAAAATATTGTTCCATACCCAATGCATATAATAAATATAAAATTATTTAAAACACACCATAATTCCAGTTGCAAAGAATTTGATATAGAGGTGTAACGTATCTATTTTCATGAATTCAAACAATAAAACTTTTGTTTATATTAACATATCTTGTTAAAAGATTATACTTTAAATATTTAAAATATAAGTTATACTTTTGTTTCTATCAAATACGAAACACGAGAATTATCTCTCCTGAATCGTTATATATGTTTTGTCACGTGACTGCTATAAAATACAATTTAAAATATTAACAAACGCGATAAAATCTCTTTAAGAAAAAGTACTTATAGTATACATATCAAATCCACTAATTTACGGACTTTTCGCGTTACTTAAATATATTTATTCCCGACGTTTCCTGATTCTTTTCAGCATCCATGATGTTTCCGATTTTGAATATATATTAATTAATTATATTATAATTAATTATATTTTTTGAAAACATAGAGATACAGACATATACCAACTTAGTCTGCCCGTGATCATGGATGCTGAAAAGAATCCGAAACGTCGGGAATAAACATATTTAGGTAACGCGAAAAACCGTAAATTAGTGGATTTGATATGTATAATAATCGCGTAAATAAAAGGAATAATTACTTATAGTATAAATAAAAGAATTTAGTAGATCAATAAGCAAGAAATCGAAAAGAATGCTATATACAAAAACTTTAGATGACATCAAAAAGCGCTTAGTATTGCAGTCACGGCATCAGCGGTTGGAGCAATTTGTAGTTAACCACAATACGTCCCTATACGGTCACAACTCATCTTTAGCGGTCACATTTATATTGTTCTAAACGTCAATGTGTGTTTGCATACATGCGGTTTTATTGTTATTTGATAAAGTAACCTGAAAACAAGCTTTGACCCATTTAAAAAGCAGTATATTTATTTAAATCATGACTTAATAAGAAGAGCCCATAAAATGCGGCAAGTCCTCTCCCCGTCAGCATTAAACACGTAAGATTCTTCCCATTTAACTAGGAATAAAGTATTTTTTTTAAACTTTGCTGCATAAATCTGTATATTTTGTGGTAAATCCGAGGTCTGCCTAAAAGTATTTAGTGATCTTCATTAAGTATATTGTAAATCAAATAGTATCTATGGGTCGCCATGTTCATCATTGATTTTTTAAGGCTAAAGTTTTCTTTAACAATCTGAAACGAATTTTTGCGCTTACACTTCAAGAAAATAACTTACCTTCTTAATTATAAACTAAAGTATCTCGAGACAATATTACGAGTACCTATTTATTTATAGCCTAATGGGATCAAAATGCGTCAAACGTTTCATTAGCATTCGCAACTCGGCACTGTTTAGTATTCCACGTGCTCGTATTCCGTAGCCAGCTAAAACATCGATAGGTTTTTTTTTTTTTATTACAATGCACTCCACATTGTAGTACTTGTGTATAAATTATTGAAATACTGGCATTAGTTTGCGATTTAGCACATGTTTCTTTATAATAAACTTTTATTTATTGCTAACGGAGGCAGACGAGCAGTCGGGCCACCTGATGGATAGTGGTCACCGACGCTCCTAAACATCGGCAATAGGAGTGGTATCACCAATACGCTGCCTACGTGAAACCTAGAATGTTACGACTCGTTTACCCAGTAAGTAGGGTGGCTAAGGTGCCCTTGAAACCGGAACACGGTAGTCTTTTACACACTACTAGTGATTAAGCTATTCGGAGTGAAAAACGACCTGTTTTAAAAAAATTGCCAGTAATTGTAACCTCCCCGATTTTCACAATAAATATGTATATTAAATCACAGCATATTCAGACAAAGGTGCAAATATCTACTGACCTCGGAATGATACGATGAACGGGCTGCGACTGATGCAAGGAGATCTGCCGCCGCAGCACGAACCACATTAGCCTCATCCACCCTCAAGAACACCTCCATGGCGTATTGGCACAGTGACTCGTTTGGAATGGCTGGATTAAATAAATAAAATAAATAACAAAATTTTAATTATAGTAGAAGAGAATCGGTAAAAATCTTCCAAACAGCTGCCGATAATCAATGGTTTAACTATGAATAAAAAGACTCCGCCAAAATTTATTATCAAAATCGTCTAAGACCTTGTTAAGCCCCAATCATAACTTATATAAGGTTTTAGCAACTAAATTAAAAATATATAAAATATAAAAGTACGTCCGATTATTTTTAATAATCGGACGGCATTTTATAATTACCGACAGATAATTAGCAAACAAAGCGACTAAAACGCGGAAAAACGTATTAAGGTCCCTTTGACGCAAGACGCCATCGCCATAAACAATAACGATAAAACCTAGTAAAGTTCAACAGAATGTTGACTCACATTGCATCAAGTGCGGGCGCAACTGCGTGTAGTGCGTAAGCGTTGCCATAACGTGCAAGGCCGCGGCGCGCAACTCCGCCCGCTCTGCCCTGGCGCACGCCGCGATCGCCCGAAAAATGTCACCGGACCACGCATCGCTCCATCTCTAACACAAACATACAGCATAACATAGTAACATATATATATATTCAAAGGAGAAGGGACTGGGCTGCATCGAAAAAGATAGTCACAATATCTTCTACCTCCTGGCCAAATTGGTAAGACCTATGAAGATTATTTATAAATAAAATCTATGTATTTTTGTTTTTGCATCGCAAAGGGACGTGTATGTCACGTTAAAGGACGTGTATGTAATACAAAAAAAATTGAAATAATATTTATATAAGTACATGTTTGTATTTAAAGTAATATCGATATACAATTAAAAGAGCATGCGTTAAGAAGAATAAATTTACTTATATATGTATTGTAGAAATTTAAACACAACGAAGTATATAGGGCACTATGTAATAATTGTTAAACCATTATCATATTGTTATTAAGATTTTGTCGACATGTAAAAAACCCATTAAAGATTAGCAAGACTTGAAAATTTCTTACAAGGCTTAAATTACAATTTTGAAACAACAATACCAGATAACATTCGGTAAAATTTGAAATTATCAATTTAAATAATAAATACTTCAAAATTCAAATACTAATAATAACTCTTTTAAGTAACTATCACTACTACAATAGTTAAGATTTAAATCTTTTCACTATAAAAGTGTATAATCTGTCTATGGGCACGTATTCCATATACATTTTAAAGAGGCTATCAGCAATAATCTTATCATTTTACCTCTAATACAGACGAAAATACAAACTGAGGTAAACAATATCGTTTACATTTTATCAAATGTGACGGAAACAGGTCAATCGTTGCGCGAGCAGTTTCCGGTAAGAATGTTTTGTTTACAACCAAAGTATTTCATTAGAATACTATATACTAATAATATCACTGTTGTATTATAAAAGACAATTGTCTGATCACTCGAATTAATTATATATCTCACACATTTCTCAGTAACGTTATATCACAAATATTTCGGCTCTTTAAATCTCAGTTGTCCGAACACAAAAAATTACAACTCTCTTCAAATTACTTATTAAAAAAATAAGTTTTAAAAAAATAAAACATTATCATCGCACATGTTCTAAACTAACACAATTTAGATTTATTACAATTTTTTGTCAATTATAGCCAAATATAAACGAAATTTTCTTGAATAAAGTATTAGGCTAAGCGTTAATTACGCCAAATTTACATGCAATCCTCGCGCTACATTTATACCAATAACATCACCCTACGTTTTACTGCCATAAAAATTCGACATCAGAATTACATGAATTTTATATATTATTACTCTGTGGTATCCATACTTAATGTATATACTACTTCTGCGGCATATCCTAAACAAACAGAATTAAGGCCTTATATAATATGTAATTCACGTTTTTAACAGGTACGTGGCGTTCAATCAATAGCAGTAACAAAAACGTGCTAATAAACCAACATATTTAAATCCTATTTTCCTTATAACATGAATTGTCTCATTATTTAAACAGTACATTGATTTGAAAACCAAAATATCACAAAAAAATACCTCCCAAACTTTATTATAAAATTTTCAAATACGACGATAACAGTATTTTGATAATTTTAACGTATAGTTTACTTGTTTTATAACAACTTACTTAGTATTTTGGTATTACTCGACCACAGAAGTTTTATTTTACAAATCAGAGTAACTCTCAAAAATACATTTAATTTAAAATATCATGTTAATTAACCTTTTTAAATGAATTCATTAACACGGGATTTAAATATCGCTTTATTGTGCAGTATATTATAATATAAATAAAAAAATCATAGCAATATCAAAACTCAAAAAATATAGTTAGTCGATAGTAAGCATTTTTTGCTATATGCTATATAAACTACACAATAAAGAATACTTTCCATGATTACTTTTCATGACCATAACAGCAGCGGTCGATAATATTAAATTTAATCCCCAAAAATAGACAAAAACCGTACCATATCACAACCAAATAAAGTACTCAAAATACATAACAAACAATACAAAGAAATGGAGTGGACCTTCACTAACCTGTACGGGGATATTCTCTTCATGTATCTGCCGAAGCATCGCCAGGAGGGAGAGCATAGCATCCAAATGACTATTCTGCCCCTTTCTACCGCCATCGCCGGCGCTTTGCAATACCCTCATTACCGAGCGGACTCCATCCAATAGACTCGCCTCGGATAGCTTGCAATAGCGGGAGTACAACGCGTACCTTATGCAGAGCATCATCTCGTTCAGATATCCTTTGAAACAAAAGTATAATATATAATCATATTAAGTGGAGTATTTTGTATTTTTATTTTCCTGCATACGAAGGCAGACGAGAAGTCAGGCCACCTGATGGAAAGTGTCACGCGACGTCGACAAGACATTATACAGGTATCACCAACTGCTGCTGACCTTGAGACAAAGATGTTAATTATCGTTTACCCAGTGAAACGCTGGCTACGGTGCCTTTCAAACCAGAACACAGATAGTTTTCCACTAATCTGCGTGAAATAGGCGCCGGTCTATTCCACCAGACGGTCCGTGAAAGGGGACCTACCAACGTAGAATATTATGTATAAACACAGGTCAACATTGAAATCCCTGACAATAAAATCTTTATAAAGTCTCTAGGAGATTTTAAAGACAACCAGAGAAGTACCTCTGCTGTGCACATTTCTGGCCCAAGCATAAGTTTAAAATCACTATTATCTTCCAGTTTGAATGACATTATATCCAGAACAGCTCCTGGGTAAACGCGGCGTAAAATCCAATATTTCCAGCCGACAAACAATCCTGTGCCCTTGCCCTTGCTATCATTACGTGTAAAAGAGGAAAACCAAAATAACTAGTCAAGACTAACTCACCAAGCAAATGGAAATTCTTCAAGTCGATCCTATCCAAACAGGCGAAGAGGATCTTCAGCAGGCTCTCCATCCGCCTTACATCATAATCGTCTTGCGTCTCCAACAGCTTGACGCAGCGCCACAGGACCTTCACAATGTGTATATAAAGCTGCGTCACTTGTATATCCTCGCGGGGAGTTTGTTGCGGGTAGAGACGCTCACGGCTCAATAGTGTTATCACGGTGACGTCGTTACCTATGAAGTACTGCTTTATCCAACCCGTTGTAGCGCCTGTTTAAATAGATAAACATTGATGAACCGTACCGAATTAACGGATTTACAACTTTGTGTTC
This sequence comes from Lamproptera curius, assembly GCA_029286875.1. Lineage (NCBI taxonomy): Eukaryota > Metazoa > Arthropoda > Insecta > Lepidoptera > Papilionidae > Lamproptera > Lamproptera curius. The sequence continues at coordinate 701,528 of JAGSMT010000176.1, read as the reverse complement.
GTCTTATTTAATTATTCAATCATTTGAAATATAACACGATTCACTTGACGGTGCACTCAGTTGATGCAGGAAATCAGTACCCTCAAATAAACAGAAATGAAATGTATATTTATATTTGGCATATTAGATTTATATACTACGTTTATTTATGAACAAATTACCATTGTCAAATTCATACTAAGAAAATCATAAATTGATTAACTTTCTGGCCATTTTCATCAGTTATTATGGAGTCAATCCACCCGGTATCACCTGATAAGCAGTTTTACGCATAGCGCCAGTCGCTTTGACCTTTACATCCCGTGGACATTAATTGTATATATTAAATATCAATATATTGAAGGCACTGATGCGTCTACCAATGACGATCTTGTCAACTGAGACCAACATTAAACAACATTTAGGTGACTGGCCATATTACCTCAAAAACTATAACTCTAATAGCTGTCATTGCGGGATTCGAACCCGCGACGTATACAAAATTTAGGTGACTGGCCATTCTACTCAAAAAATATAACTCTAATAGCTGTTTTTGGACGATTCGAACTAACGACGTAAAGCAGCACAAGAGTGAAATGATTTGTCCGAAAATATCATACGATTATTCGGTACGTTGTCCATGTAGGCGATGATGAACTGTAACAGGGTTACAAGCAGCGCCGTGTCGGTCGAGGAGGCGGGAGGGGCGCACAGGAACCGCCGGATCAGATGCCACGGGAGACCTCCGTACTCGGATAGAGGTGCCGACGACAGACGCACGAGCGACACGTAACTGCCAAATTAAACATTTGGTTTATACATAATTAGCTGTAATGCGCGAGTTCGTCTATTAGCTTTTCTTAAGTGGTCTTAGCTACTCCCAGTTACATCAGATATCATCCTGTTACAGTCCCGTCAAAATCAGACCAGCCGTTCGGGAAATTAACCCAAAACAAACAGACAGACGGTCAAAAATTAAAAAAATGTTGTTATGTTATACGTATCGGTTATGCATTAAAATGTTATCATTTAAGAACAGTTAATTTTATTTTACAAAAAAACAATTCAATTTTATTATATGTACGCTCATTCGGTAATAATGATAAAAAGCCCTACCTGTAAAAAACACTGCGTATAAGACACCACAAATTTACTCGGCGCCCTAAGACATGAAATTTCTCTAAACGCCTCCTTTACCCAGTAATTACACTAGACGCAGGGCCATTTAAATCGGAAAACACACTGCTTTGGGTGATTTAAGTCAGGAAAACCATACCTTCACCTTCAAAAAAATTATAATTTACTAAGCAAATACTGTGGAAAATACTATTATACCTGAACATTGTTAAAACTCAGTACTTATGTAGAAACGAAACCCTTTACTTAAAGTGAAGCGCGTTTTGTTACTTAAATTAATTTAAATAATTATATAAAATCAGTTTCTGAGTGAAATTGGTTAAAGCTTTTTTATGAATAAACATGTTTCAAAAACTTGCATAATGTTCGACTTTTACTTAGTACTAGTAGGTAACTATATTAACGAAAACTCAATCAATTGCCACTATAAAACTTATATCAGTTATACATTAATGTTTATAAACAAACAAAAGTATATAAGTAAAATATTAAATATTAAAAGATATTTTGTTCGGTTTATTTTTTGTAAGTTCCACAACAGTATGTTTTTGTTTGTGGTAAGTTATCACAGAGCAATCTTATCTCTTGCTATTTTCAATCATAACAAAGTTTATGAACGAACTCCGTTGAAGTACACACGTGCACATCATAAGCTGATATGCATAATATGCCTAAGCAAAAATTTAGAACCTATATAAATTACATTAAAATAGTATATCCTGGGCACTTATTACATTAAATTAGTCGATTTGTAAATCTAAGAATAAATTATGTATATATTAATTATCACAATTAGGAGACCTGAGCCAAATTAGATCTGGTCTCTATGTACACTGCACCTAAGTCAAAGGAAAGAAGATAATAATATAAACATTGTAACTCTTAGCAATGGAGCAATTATCGGCCGAGGTGTAAATATGCAGCAGAAAATTCGAATGGTGTTTTTATTATAGGTAACATCACATAGTGTCAATAATGTCACCAGCCGCTAGCAGATTTTTTTTTTTCCGTTATTCTTTTGGTGAAAGCGTTAATGCAAGCATGACGTTCACGTAATTTAAATAACATTAATAATGCCTTGCCTATAACAAAAGCAACGTAAGACGCCCTGTTTACACGGTAATTACTATACACGGTGCAGTGCCATTTACACCGGATTACAGAAGTGTTCACAAACTACTGTTTTGCGGAAGCAAAAGGCGGTGGTATTACCTGAGACGGTCCTAAAAAAGAGACCTAACACCTTTTAGATTATACAATATAGTATACCTATCGTAGCCAGTATACCTTTCCAGCAGGAAAAGCGCTTCCATGACCTGCGAATGCGACGTTGCGTTCTCGAGCGCTAGCAGCGCTTTAGTGCTAGACGCCACGGGACAGGCTGCTCGCATCAGCTCCAGGTCCGAATCAGCTGGTGAAGGAGCCTCTCCAGCAGCATGTCGCAACTTGTTCCCTCTCGTCCAGGCCCACCACCAGCGCACTCTAATCGCCCTCCGCCACTCTTCGTCGCTTTGCAGCCATTCTGTTGACGATGTTATACACAAATAAGTAATAAATAAAACTGTATCACGCTTAAATAAGATTCGGAATTCAAGTAAATTATAAACGTCAATAAGAACACAATACTACAATAGTATTGCGTTCTTATTGATGGTTTGTCACTGAGATGTCAATCAATAAATGATAGTCGACTAATAAATATTGCTATGCCAGGTCTATGGTTATTGGATAAGTAGATAATCGAAGTGGTAAAACTCTGACAATAACAATTTTAACCAATACGGACAAAAATATTTTGAACTGATATCAATCTATGGTTTAGGGTCTTGTACCGTAACACTCTTAGGGAGAAGCAAAAATCGGTCAAAAAGTCTACTTATTGTTATCAAATTTTGTAATAAAGAAAAAAATACATGACCTTTATACTTCGCCATTACTACTAGTTTACCCACCTACAAAATCAATTTTTATACCAGAGTATAATATGTGAAATATTTAATATTGCAAAATCCGCTATTTATTTAATATGTAAACGTCTTATTAAAAAGATCAAACCATAATCAAAGCTTTAGAAAAAAATATTGGGATATTGCCTAAATTTGAATATAAAATTTAGTGAAAAGTGGTCATTTAACTTTTGCCTCCGTTTAAAAAGGCACATTAAAAAGCTTTTACCTAAAGAGCAATGCTCAGCATTAGGGCTGGTTCTCCAATAGCTATTCGTAACGAACGGAAGCGAAGTTCTCTCAGTGACGCACAAAGGCAGCGAAGGCACCTTCCGCCTCGAGGAGTTGATCTCTTGCAGGAGGAAACCAGACCATGAAAGCAGCGACAGGATCTGAGCGGACATTAGGACGCAGGCATCGTTGGACGGGAACACGAGGATCACTAAAAAATTTAAATGAATAAGTAATAATAAATATAGACAGTAAACACTATCTAGTTCCAAACAAAGCCAAGCTTGTACTATGGAAACTAGATGACTGATATTTACATATGCTTACAATGTTTAGTAAATAAATAGATAATATATAGAAACAAACTCCTAGACAGGAGAAAAACAATATGTGCATCTCAGAATAATTTCCCCGTGATGGCAATCGAACCTACACGCTCTGGCGCAATAGTCAGGGTCACTAACCAATACGTCAAGCGGGACATCATGTCTGTATACTTCACTCATACTAACGTTCATGTTTTATAACCATATCAAGCACGGGCATGTATCACCATCCCGCATTATGTACTATCAAAGTCATGTCAAGTCAATGAAAAATATTTTTAAATTAATATTGAAAAATATACCTCTTAACAAAAGCAATGGCAAATCGGCTACTTTTGACAAATCGTGCCGACTCTCGAAACAAACGCTGTTCAAAGCGGAAACGCAGCTGATCGCGCATTCGGGGAACGCCAAATAATCGTCTATCATTAATGACAATCTGAAAAAATAATAAAAGCTTTTACCTCCTGATGTTTGACAACAAATTCTTATATGTTATTCTTATATTAGTATATATATATATATATATATATATATATATATTTATATTTAAGTATTAATCAACCTGTACATCCATTGAATGTTCCTAACATTTGTTTAAATATTACATTTCACACATACACACCACATATAAACTTTGTCTTATTATATATACTTAAAAAAATAATAGACAGGGTATAACATTTAAGTTTTTCTAAAAGGTTACCTGCTTTTACCCAATATAATATTTGATACAAACTGCGTATTATTCTATAGTTAATCTTACATTAGAGCTATCTACCATTATTAACTGACCAACATTTAATTTAATTTTTCTAACACCTACCTGAGCAGAGAAACAATCAGATTTATTCCGTCGTGTTGCAAAAACGTTTCATGCGTGTCCTCTTGACGGAGCAATACAGCCAACTGTTGCAAGGTGCTGCGCCTCAAAGATGGTTCCAAAGCAGGTCTAGGAGTGCAGGATACATAACTCTTTGTGCTCTCGTCGATTCTCAAGTCCTGCTTCAATACATCCAACACCTGGATCAGGCCCGCAGTCTGCAACAGAATAGATCTTTCACAGTTTTGGAATTTGATATATTTTGGGCCGAAAAATTTTTTATTAAATTATGTAAACAGCTATTATGGCATTTAACGGTTCGGACGTTTATAATATAACTTTGGCATTCACGGGGATATATGAAACTGTTGTTTGTAAATATAATGATAACATGGAAATGCCTCCGTAGTCGTGTAGTGGGTTTGCGCTTAAGAAACCGGAGGTAGTGAATTCAAATCTTGCAGGGTCACAACAACTTTTCATTGTTATTTCCTAGTTGATTGGTCCTAATCCGGAAAATAATAATATACTAAATCCTTATCATCCGCTTGTCTGTAAAGTAAGACGATCTATGCGTCGAATGGGCATGTAAAAAGTCGGTCCTGCGCCTGATCTTCTCCGGTCGTCTCGGCAATCCGTCCCATCGGAGTATGAGAGTGAAGGAATAGGGAGTGCACCTGTCTTTAGGCGTACTTTTGTGAATTATAATATCTCCTGCGCAGTTGACTGATCTCAGATATAGATTAGCCAACGTAGCCGCATTGACTAGGAGGACATTAATAAAATAGCTAAAAAATATCAGCATTCAAACACGATTTACTGCTAAGTTTTGCGATACGTTGAATGATCGTTTATTTTAATTAGTCAACTAAACGTAGGCAAAATTTCTATACACGATAATATTAAAACTTAATACGAATATTAACGAACTAAACTGCCGATTATCTAATTCATTTGGCTTGAAGGTTAAATTTAAAGTAATATCTATAAACATGATGTCAATATAACACACAAAGACCTAACTACGCAAATACTTGGATAAGTTTTCAACGCTTACCTTTGAACTAGCTATTGCGGATGAAGTCTCTAAATTGAAGTCCTGCGGCTGCAATCTTCGCAGTGCATTCAGCAGAATATCCGAACGAAGGGACTCCTTTGGAGGCAAATATCGATCGTCACCTGTACAAAATATTATTACAAAGCGACAAGACAAAAAGGTAGTTCACCTGACAGCAAGTAAAACGCCGTCGCATGACTTATGCACCGCAGTACACCAACGTACGCTCGACGCCATGTGTAAAACATGTTACGTCTCGCTTACTCAGTAATAGGGCTGTCTATGGTGCCCATAAAACCAGAACATAGTACTTTTTTCAGACCTAAGACTTTGTGATGGAATAAGGCACCGTCTTGGTATTTCCTAGGCGAACCCCTGACTTTGTCGTATTATAAAGAATAGAATTGCCTCTCCTTTGTCAGTACAATTTGACAAAAGTAGCGAACGATAATATAATAATAACGATATATTCCCAGCAAACAGAATTTATAATATCGTCGTTGTTTCATCGTAAGTCAATCGTCGATCGTCTCGTTACACTTGTTTAGTTCTTTTGTTCAATTTTCCAGCTAAACAAGCTGTATAGTATTACTATTGCCAAATAAATAGCACAAACCTAGAAAACGACATAGGCCATGCGCTGCTTCCAGCTGAACGGCAACGCATTTAACGAACAACAGTCGAGTCAAACCCGCTACCATCTCTGCGAAGGACACGCCCATGCACTCGACTATATCCGGCTCGAGGGACTTACAGATTGCTTTCCCTGGAAAAATGAAGAAAAATAAAAAATTATGAAAGCAGCGCTCTAAGATATTATTTAACCCTTTCGGGACTGCTGGGACCTATTTGTCCAACAAGATTTCAAAAAATTCTTGTGGCACCTAATGGGATCGATTTCCCCCGAAGCAAAACCCTATTGGGACATAGTAGTCCTATGTCCTTCTGAAGGATTTACGATTCTAGAAAAAATTTCTTAATTTTGTATCACCAATTTAAACCTATTACAGCAATTTTCACGGTTTGAAAGATTTGGATACTAGCAAAACAAATTCCGTCTCGAAAGAGTTAAAGCACGCGCTTGATGTTTAAAGTTGTAAATTATTTAGAAATATGTTTTGTTGACATTGATCGGTTTGATTATAAAGATTAAAAGTTTATAGATTTACAATTTGTGCTGCATTTGTTATCAAGATACTATGGTGAATATTAAACCTGAAAGTTTTATTGATCAAGGTTGCAAGCAGAGTCCTAAAGTGTTTCTCACCTTTAATTATCACCAGAGGATATTAATTGGGTATATATAGTATCAGCTAAATTTAACACAGTCAATGAGCACAATTGTATTACAGTTATCTAATTGATGGACTGCTAGTTAAGACAAAAGCTTTGTAAAAGCGGCTTAAAACAAGAGATAAAGAATATCTCTTATTCTCATACATCAACATGTTTTATATGGCACCTAGTTGTGTATCGTGCTGCATACACGTGAAGGAGTGGGAGGATGGGCAGCAAACTCGCCAGGAGGCGCCACCAGCAACGCTCGCTCAGCACCAGCCTGCCACGAAGTAGATGTAGCATAATATCCGAGGCACACGCTTTCACCTTTAGTAAGAGAATATTAAGTTGAAAATCATCGCTTTATTAATCTATAATGATGTATAGGTAAAAAAAACTCGGATATTTCACTAAAAAGCAAAGTAACATAAATATTTTTTTTAATTCTGATTAAAATATGGACAATACCACCATCAAAACACGATATCATCATTAGTTGACAGTTTCGTATGGGAAATCATTTTATAACAAAAAAATGTAATCGCCTATACGCATACAACCTTATCGATTTTTTTTCTAATACATTAAGTCCTTTGTCGTTGTATCTTCGTAGTTCGTAAGCACAGCTAAATATCTTAGAAAGATCTTTGAATATAATCGACTTAATAATACTGCTGTTTTATTATAGTGTATTGTGTCAAAAATACAAAATTTTACCGTACAAACGAACTCACCTCGTCCAACTGCGATGACAATCCCTGACAGCATAACTCTGTAAGAATGGCAACGTCGCAAAGGAGCAGAAGGCTCTGCTCCCTATCCATCTGTCCTTCGGCCTCGAGCACAACAGATCTGACCATCGCTGCTACCATCTCGTAAAACCTCATCTGCACCCAATCCGTGTTATGGGCCATTATCTTCAAGGCGACGCTTCGTACGACCGACCAATCGGTATCGTCGAAATTTAGTTCGACGCTTTTATATAAAAGAATATTTACGACGTTGTCAAAGAAACCGTCATTGTGATGCAATCCAAGCGTTGGAAGGGAATTCATGATCTCTGAGAGCACTACTTTTGAATTTCTTGCAGTGTTTCTGTTTTTCATGAAGCGAACCGCGTAGTCCATGCTGCGGTACAGCTTTTTGAGAGCTCTGTACTTGGTTTTATGCTCCTGGTCGTGCATTGACTTTGATACCTGCAAAGTATCCAATTTCAATAGTACATCAAAATGTTAACCAATAAAGCTATAAAAATTGTATACAGAATAATACTGATGCATTTAGTTATGCAAAAGTACAGTTTAGTTTTGTAAGTCGATTGTCGTCAAAAAGTGGAAATCTCTTTCGGGCTAATCATCGCGAACGAATAAACATTAACGCGGTTCACCAATAAACTTGCTTCTAGCGCAATTAATGTTTAACTTTAGACTCTGTTTACATTAGTTCTTTCTCTAATTTGGCTTAACTATAATACCAACTAAGTAGATCTTTATAAAATCAAATGCGACACTAGTGGTACTTCCGAAGACATACAAAGCTATTGGACATTTTATCAACCTCTGTGGCCTAGTCAAATGTGCTAGTACTTTCGACATCGGGTGGCATGGTTAAAATTTGGCGAGGACGCAAAAGTACTAAGGTAGAGAGTGGAGTACACATGCGGTGCCGCGTATAAAATTAACACTAAAATGTCCTGCGCAGATGGCTGATCATTTAAATCAGATCGGTCGGCGTTATTAGCTACGAGAAAATTTATATTTAATCATAATCAATATTATTTACACAGATGTCATATTATAAATTGTCTTAATAATTAAAGTAAGTACGAAAATATTTAAGCACGACACAACAAAACAACGCTTAAAAGCTGAGACGGGATTAAGAGTGTTACGATTTTTTCATTTTAAATTAATATTTTTTTATATAGATTTCAAATAATATTAAATTTCCTAATATTATTTCTAGTGTACGCATTTACAACTTACCGAAAGAGATTCACTAAGTTTGCTGCTTATTTCTGGGTACAATAACTCAAGAGCAGGATCTAACTGGGCCGATTGCAGGGCTACTATCAGAGATGAAGGAGGAAGAGGGGAATTTCTGGCCCAATTCAATAGTTTAGCAGCACACATCAATAACCGCAGCCAAGCACACCTGTGGCGTCCGCGTTCCGAATTGTTTATGAAGGACTTTCTGAAATAAAACAAATCAACAACTGAGATTAAATATAATAAACGTCCGTAAAATACTCGAGCAAACTGCAGATTTCAGCCAAACATTTTGTATTAGAATTAGCTAATAATATAAAATAGATTTTTATAAGATTTAAACTAACCTATATTTAATCAACAGCTCTCCCAAACTCCGCATCAGCATGCAACTCTTATGTGCTATATCTTTATGACTCTTTGTGCTGTGCTCGGATAGCCAAAACTGTTCGTTCACACAATCCAATAAGAATTGTATTAGTGAATCTACTAGGTCTAGGCAAGTGTTTAAATGTTTCTAAAACAAAAAAAATGTAGCATTTTTAATTACATCATAAAAAACGGTATCCTATATACTATATACCTTTATAGATACAGACATTTCACCTGATATAATAATAATAAGTTCCTAAAAAGTTTATAAACCTAGTTGAAATAATAAGCTATTACATAGGACTTGTAATACACATTAAACACCCCAAATACTTGATTAAAATAAGTACAATGTAGGTCTTCGTTATAATATATATAGTAATTCCTAACAATGAAAGCTGGCTCAAGGTAAAAATATTTACACTCATACATACTTACAGCACTAATTGCCTCGTTGCCGTCAGAATCCAGTAAAACAATACTCCTGGACATGATGGTCAGGATCGCATAGCATACATCCAGGGCAAATATCGGAGCGGGCATCTGTCGCAGCGCTACCAGGGCATCATCGGCCCGAGTACTCCTACCACCGCCTGCAATGTTGGCCAGTTCTTCATTCACCACGTTGTAGGAATCCTTATTTTCTACAGGCACCTATTAAAAAGGCAACAGAATATATTAAAATAGATAAAATGTTACAGGTTTAGTTTATATTGTATGCTTTTTATATAAATGTTTTTTTTATCTTTTGGTACGCAGGTAGACGAGCACTCGGGTCTCCTGATGGTAAGTGGTCACCGACGCCCATAGACAGTAGACCTACCATAAGACATAGGATGTTAAGTCTTGTTTACCCACTAAATACACTGGCTACGGTGCCCTTCAAGACGGAACACAGTAGTGTTTTCACACTACTGCTTTGCGGTTTAAATAGGCACCTCGGTGATACCGCCCTAAACGGTCCCCTGTGAAAAGGTTTAAATAAACCTACTAAATAAAGTTTTATAATAAAGTTAGTACAAATATAGCTAAGCTCAATTGTTTATTATACCTGAGCCACAATTAAGATTTAGTTAACGCAAACAATGGAAAATTCAAATGGAAGTGAATAGAAATCTAGCCAAAACGTCAGTCATTAAATGACAATCAATTAATGCTAATATCATGAGTGAATGTCACTCTGTTGCTATAGGTTACACAATTAACATCTAAAGAACTCTTTTTGGAACAGGACTATTTTTAACACCTTGGGAATTTTGTTTCTCTGAACAAAACATTTGTAATTTAATTTTTATACAGACAATGATATTGGTTCAAATGTTTTACAACCCCATTTTAACGATTTTTTAAGGTTGGTCTCGTTTTTACAAGAGACCGTTAGGCGTAGTACCACCACGATTCCTTTTCAGCCTTGAATTTGTATTATCTTCCGATTTGAAGGGAACGATAGCCAGCGTTATTATTGAGTTAAATAGAGGTAGCATCGTATGTCCAGCCGCTGCACTTACGCCACGTAACATACCATCAAGTGGACATCCGTCTCGCCTTATTGACATTCAATTAAAAATCAAGAAATTAGAAGAAAAACAGATATGTATGATAAGAAATTGCCATTAAACGAATGTAAAAGTAATAAAAAAATTGTGTATTGTCACTCCAAGAAAACGAACTGCTCAATTCTAACAACATTGCAAAGGCAATGCGACACACCAGGGCAAATACAACATGACAAACATTGAAACAAAGTCTTACGTCGAATAGTGCCATAACCTAATCAGTTCTTGCATACTGCTGCAATATAGAATTCTTACGGGGCATAAATGGGAGCAGACAACATTTAGGGTCACAACGCTCATTAGAGCTTTCCGGCACTCACTTTATGACGCGAAGAAATTAACGACACTTGGTCCACAAATTTTCAAGCAGTTTGTTAACAATTCGTACCAGAGTTACATAATGTTACTGTTTTCAAAACTAAGATTGGCTAATCCGAAGTTATCGCCCTGCGTTTGGTTGCTGCGTCGCCAAACACTGAACCGCATGTTGACAACTAATGGACGCCGCGTTGAGGAAGGGCCAAGTGAGTCCCCCCGAACAGGTTCTCGCTTTGTCATAGCGGTGGGGCTCAGTACCTGCGGCCTGCCCAGCAGCGGGCAAGCTGAGAGGAACCTAGCCGGCCTGTGAAGCAAGGCCTTGCCGTTTCCCCACGGTAAAAAAGGGCAAGTGGGTGCCGACTGGCTCTAGACAGCGTTGACCTTCAAACACCAATAGATTCTGACTTTAGGCATCTCTCCGGGAACTATACAGCTTATTTGTCTCAAACAATGGATTACATCTGAACACTAATCTCATTCATAAGAGTATTACTACGTTTTACTATTAGATCATATCACCTCATTAGCCTTGTGAATTAGGTCTATACAGAATAATTGGAGCAATCTTTGTTGCAGAGCTCTTGTTATAACCAGCAATGTGCTGAGAGCTTCACCAGTATTACTGCTTTGCTGACCATCGGCTATCATTATCAAAGTCTGAAACAACACATTAGAACATTTTTACAATAATATTGTTTTTTATTGTGCCACATACATACATTAATTTAATGTATATACATACATTCACTATAGAAGATTTATTTAAAAGTATTTCCGGCTCGAAGTCGCGCAGAAACACGTCACGGATAAATCGGCAACATCTTTTTGTAGACTTTATCACTTTCAAAGCATCTTCCACCAACACTATTGTCTTTAAATCAGATGGACAAAGTTTGACCCATGGTAGCAGGAAAACTTCAATTCCAGTAATTGTTTTTTTCCTGCAGAGTTTCAATTTGTATTTTAATTTATTACAGCATAGATAAGAGTGGAAGGATGATATCTGTTATTCAGTTAGATTCATAAAACAAAAAAAAATTAGCAATTTTGAAACTTCTGAAAAAACAGCACAAAAATGGTTAACAACTCTATCAAATAATGACAATTTCTTGCATATATATATATTAACTATACCTCACATATATACTATAAAGCTATGTATATTCCATGTCCTTCAGTATGTTTTTATATAAAATCTGATACACATTATGTACAAATAATATTTTTAAAACTTTTTATATGTTTCATACAACCTTAAACAACATTTTATACTCACATAGAATTTTTGTTGCTTCCCAAGTTTAAATTGGAGTCAGATGAACAATCATTACTATTGCTTCCTTTATCAGATCCATGGTTCATTGTAGGTGACTGTTTATTTACAGATCTAATAACATGTTAACTCTTTTAAGCAATAAAAGTAATGCAGTAGTTGATGGTGTATGCACAAAAAATATTATTAGTAGCTAAATCTTCAACATAGAAATTTACCCTAACACAAAAATAGTCTTAATGAAAAAAACTGTTGGTATCTATACATTATTATTAAATGTATCCATCGATAAAAGCAACTAATTAAAAATTATAAATAAAAAAATAACCATCACATAATGAAACAATCACAATCTTCCCTTAGTTAGTAGTAATACCTAGTTATAGCCTTGTTAGTTAGAAAGTTGTCAGTATTAAGTATCTATGTGAAAAGCATAATAAAAACTTTAAGTTCTTATTATTTTTTCATATTTTTCCACAGGTTCCAAGTTCACCTTGGTTATGTGACAATACTACTAGGCCTTGAAGCAGTAATAAAAGAAAGACAAATAGAAAAGTTGTAATATTGGTACACACCACAGACATTCTATCCTATATAAAAAAATCAAATTCAATATAGGCATTTCAATAAAATATACCCCAACAAATATAAGAAAAAAAATTTTGCATACTATATATATTAAGAATATTTCTAAAACTTTATGGCATACCTTATACTGGATCCTATAGAAAGTGGTGGTACCATAATTCATTACCAGACTCTGTTGTATTCAGAAATTGCAATGTCTCTATTGTATCATCAAACAGCTCTATAGCTTCAGGTGCAACTTTAGATTTTACTTCATTGAGGGTAGCCAATACTATTTCAGCACCCATTTCTTTAATAATATACATTCCATTTTTGCTCTACAAAGAAAACAATAATTACTAAAAATAACAAACATATATTTCCAAAATACAAATGTAAACACACTTAAATAACTTTTATTAAAATTAACTATTATCATTATTAAGGGAATTAAAATTTATAACAATCATTCTTAAAACAGATTTTTTATTAAAAAAATCCATATATTATTTTTACACAAATGTTCTCCTTTAAATTGGTGTGATAAATTTAATTTTTACTCATCCAATGAGAATTTAAAACCATAAACTAAGCTTAGTTTGTCAATCAAGGATAGGAACACATGGTACTTCTAAATTTTTTATGCAAATGTCTTATGGCCCTTTAATAATATAATTTGCCTTTAATGTAATATGTTTTATAGTTACTTTGATAGTCCTTAATAGCAAATTGAGTGCCTCAGTCTGCAATGTTGGTTTCTGGGCTTTAAACCATGCCAACAAACATTCTAAAAGATTTCTTGTACACAACAGTTCATCATCAACTTGCCAACCTAATTTAAGTTTAGCAATAATTAACTGTAAAGCTCTCTCCCTTATTTCTTTCATGGGATGATCTGGAATATCAAACAACCAGTTAAAAATTAAATATTTTATCCACCTTTTTTAAAACTAGAAGACAAATCGAATTAGTTTCCTATTTAGTTCCTATTTTAAGGAACACATTTTGCAACAAAACAAATATTAATAGATATGGAGGATATCGGTATGGAATTTCAACAGTATGGATAATTTTTCAGATATTTATATAGTACCAGAGCAGGTTACTTAATAAAGTACTTTCTGCTGCACCTTAGCCAAATTATTTATTATATAATTGTAAACAAACCAATATAAGGTTGTTATACAATGTTATCATTTAGCCTTATTTATTTAAAAAACTTTTTTCATTAAATCGAAGCAGTGTTTCAAGAATTCCTCCGCATGATAATATATTATATATATTTTTTTCAAAAATAAAAAGTAACCGTGTTTACTCCTAGTTACATCAGCTATCTTCCAATAAAAGTCAAAATTGCAAAGATTAGCCAGAACAGATAGGCTAACAATTTATTTATCCAAAATAAATAAGAAAAAGCTGGTGTATTCAATAATATATAAAATAAATATATAAAAAAAACTTTATTTTGTTTTTATAATATATAATAATAAAAACAAAATAAAGTTTTTTTTTAAAGTTAGGAACTAAGTTAAAAAGTTACATACCAAGTTTTTTTATGTAGCTTAATATTACATCTGATGAATCCATTTCAAATTCTGTTCAGTACGAATTTATTTACATTTTTTGGAAAACGATTACAAATGCTACATATAATACGCGTTTAAATATGAAACTGTTTAAAATTGTTTTTAGTTTAACTTGACAGTATTTTGACAAGACCTGACAATACGTTAAAGATGTACAAAATTATCGATTTTTTCCAAAATCGATGTATGATGAATAAAAGTCGATTTTTCATCTGCCCACCCCAGACATCATGTATTTTATTTTGCCCGGCACTAGAACTAATTGAAATTATACGTATGTCCAAGAAGATAATATTTTATAATAATGCCTCCTGTGTTATGTATATACTATTTAATTATTCAGTACTTGTCATTGAAACTTCTTGACAGTTTTTGCAATTTTTTTTAATACAACAATTTTGATAAAAAGCGTTTTTTATAGTTTTGTTTTTAAACAATGTCAATAACAAAAAGTGTAGTTGGCGCTCGCCCGCTCGAAATGCTTTCCTTTCTTTCGATGGCTTTTGAGAAGACCTCTCCAATCGTGTACAATTTTTTTTTATTTTGAATTAGCGTTTATTATTAATTATTAATTAGCCCACATTATACATTTTTACACTTATTCTTTTTTTTAACACATTATTATATTTAGACTACTGTTTTGAAGACAATTAATAAATTTTGACAATAGCTGACGATTCAATCTCAAATGAACCGTCGTAGCTAATTCCAGTAAAAAGATATAACAAATAGAAATCTCGATCTGCTGGAAAATAAATTCAAAATGGTGTATATATTCCGTGTGGTGCACCACAGACGTCACTTGGTGATTTATTGGATAGTTGAAGAATTAATATTTTGATTCTTCAGCTATCCAATAAAATAAATAAATGTCTTATTAAGATAATATACTTGAAGCTGTAACCTACAGTTTTGTTAAAAATCATTTTTCGGATTTTCTTTTACTTGTCTAAGCATTTTTATTGATATATTCACGTCAAAATGCTACATACAACGTTACGCGTTGAGAATGACCGGAGAAAAATTAATGGCCATATTTACTTTTTACCTTTCTTTATAGGCAATTAATCAAGTGTTGGCCCTTAATTCTTAACTAAAAAGGAAACCACGAAAAAAAAATCGTCCTTCCAGGATTCAAATCCAACACTGAATCATAAATGTACCTGACAGGGAACAAAAATGTTAAAATGTTTGGGTGAGTCTCAAAGGCCTTTGAGACCCACCTCGATCGAATTATATCAATATTTCATGAAAAATGAAATCATAGGCAATGAAATTGGCGGGCGTCAGACAACAGACTAGGCCTATGTCAATAGTTCGTATCTCATGATCCGTTCGATCAAGTATCGGTTTGTACTATGACCTGGTTCATTTAATTGTTAATTTAATTGTTCATTTGACCCGTCTCAACAAATATTTACTTGACCACGATACGATTATTGCCGCTCAAACAATCAATCGGTACCTCTGAGAAACTCGCGCGTAGCTAACTTAGGATTTCCCGCGTTATTTTAAACTATAATTTCAAATTAAAATAATTCAAAAAGTATTATTGATATATGATTATTTAATCGTTTTTGTTGCGTGTTGTGAGCGCGCTTTAAATCTGATTGAGTGAAGTTAGACTTTATAAAATATTTATAACTAAATTTTGATCACAGTTATCAACACTACCGTTATACATTTTTGGGTTTGCATCAACTACATTGTTAATAGCTTAGGTTTTTAGCGACGTTGAATTCAAACGGCTTTGAATTTTTAATAACAATTACATGTAGTATAAAATAATTAAAAATATTTCGTGAATGTTTTTGTATTATTAAATGTCTTCTATAATTAATGCTGCAATTTAAAAATAATATTTTATTAAAAAGTAAATTCATGAATAATTGCTCGAATTTCTTTGTATTGAAATGTCGTATTAAATAGAATCATTCAACATTAGATGTCATTATATAGATACACTAATATTTCGATATAAATTTAGTTAAAATACATAAGTAAAAAATTAACTTACAGATATTGTTATTTTTTTTTAAATTTATTATTATAATCGATTTATTCATGCTGACAAATATCGAGAGTAATAGTTTTAAAAGTAAACAAAAATAATATTAATCCATGGATGCATAATTCAAAGTTAAAAAAGCGTGACACGATTTGATAGATATATCAAAACTATCATTAGCGATTGGTTAGCCCGGGTCGTACAAAATAAATTATTGCAACCACCAATACTTGACACGAACCGGTTCTCTTGATCGAACCTTGCGTGATTGTCAGAGGACTATCGTGTCCGACCGAAATTTCGGTTTCGGTTTCGGTTTCGGCCAAAAGTCGAGTTTCGGTGGCAGTTTCGGTTTCGGCCGAATATGCCCGAAACTTTTGCCGAAACCGAAACTTATTTCAGAAGTTGATGTTTTATCAAAATTAAACGATTTCAAAATTGTAGCAATAGTCAAGTGTATCATTGCAACAAGCGAGTTAAGATCAGTTAATTTTAGTTCAGACAGCCATTCCAAGTTACCGAAAAGAGATTGACGATTATTCTGTGAGGAGGGATCAAAAATTTGTGTGAACGATATTTACACTCATTTGTAGAAAAAAAATACTGGAGGGCGTAGCTCAAACATTTGTAATGTTAATAAAGAAAAATTCTTTGTTTCCAATTAAATTTTTTTCTGAATCTAGTCATTTGTTTGGTTTGTGCCGAAGCGAGTTGTCGAAAATGGAGAAAAACCGATTGTTTGTTTGTATTTTCATATGAAATGTTTAAAAAAATGAAATATGCAAGAGATATTCTTTAGTATCCCACTTTCACAAGGCGAACATCGTTGCGGCCTTCCATCGATGTCAATCTCCCAGGAAAATGTTGTTATATTGAAGAAAATGTATTGAGAAAGAATTCCCATCCGATAGTTAATTCAAGAAACGCGCATTTTATATAGCGCAGTGAATGAATATTGAAACAAGTTTTGAATATGAGAAAAGTCTCCGCAAGATGGGTGCCGAGAATATTAACCAAGCGTTAAAAAAAAGCTGACATGACATTTCTAAGATATTGTTAGACAAATTTTAAGAAGTCTATCTCTACTCCTCGGAACTATAAATATAAACCAAGGATCTCAAAATGCCAATGCTTAGTTTTAATGTAACAGAAACAATTAGTAATTTGTTAATAGATAACTGAAACACATTCTGCTATAAGATATTTAATTTAAAAAACTAATTATTATATATTTATATATAAAAAGAACTGCTCCTAAATTGATGTATATTATAAATGATAATAATACGTAATAATTTCTATTGCTTGCGCGAATATTATACATTAATTAGTAATTTAATTTAATAAGATAATAATGTAAGTAATTTTATTTAATAAGATAATAATACGACTTAATAGTGAGTAAAATGCACCAAATCTGATATTCGATGCATTTTACTCTATTTTAATTATAATAATTCTAAGAATTTTTATAATTGAACACATGAGTTTGGTTTCGCCTGAAACTGAGGCCACGGCTGAACTTTCGGTTTCGGTTTCGGTTTAGGCCGGAAAACCAGTTTCGGTCGGACTCTAACTATTAGAGACCCAAGCCTCATGTCGACGGCTAAAATTCTATAGTTGAATTTCTAGTAACATTTTAGTTTAAAATTTTACCGAATGTCATCACGACGATGACAATGACATTTATTCAGGAATCTTCAATCTGTTTTATGGATCTTATATATATGTAAAAATCAAAAACAGCAATCCAATCTATACCATAACTTATTTTATATAAGCTGATAATTAAATATCCATAACTTGTAACAACTGTTCATTTTTATTTTGAGATGTTGTTAAACAAATTTTTGTAAAATTGAAGTTACTTAAACAGTGTTACTGATACGAACTTATGGTAAGAAACTTAAAGAGTGTCTTGTATTTTCGTTAAATTATCACTTGTAGATGTTAAATGCATTGATTGCCTCCGTAGCCTAGTGGTATGCGCGTGTGCTTTAGAAACCGGAGGTCGTGGGTTCGAATCCTGCGGGGACTCAACAAATTTTCATTGTTGTTTCTTAGTTGGTTAGGGCAATTTGGGCCGATCACCCAATTGTCTGAAAAGTAAGATGATCCATGCGTCGGATGGGCATGTAAAAATTCGGTCCACCCACCAACCCGCATTGGACAAGCGTGTTGGGACACGGTCCAAAACCCCCTGATGGATAGGGGTGTATTAGGGGAGGCCTATGTCCAGCAGTGGACTATTACAGGCTGATGAGATGATGAGATGAGATGTTAAATACTGGCGGACAAAGTATTTCTTTTTTTTACTTCTCTATCTTTATACCTAATCTTTTTTCAATTATAGATGGCTGATGTAAAGAGCTTACTTAAAGAAGCTAGAAAGCTTATAGAAGAGAAAGATTATAAAGCTGCACAGGAATGTTGCAAAAGTATATTGCGTATGGATAAGCAGAATTATTTAGGGCTTGTATTACTTGGTAGATCACTAGAAGATTCTGACCAAGCTCCTCTAGCCTATCAGAAAGCTATTGCCACAAAACCTAAACATCCATTGGCCTGGGTTGGTCTAGCCAATTATTATGAAAAGAAGGATGATATACCCTCGAAAAATAAATTGTTGCCTATTTATACTGAAATATTAAAATTGCAAGTAGAGGATGATAAAGCAATTGAATGTTTAACAAAGTTAGCACAACTTGGAATATCTCTTAAAGATAGCAGCACTGTTATGACATTTGTTTTATATTTAGGTAAGGTTAATGAAGGAAAATTGTATGAAACTGCGAAGAACTGTTTTATTGAATTATTAAAAGCAGATGTACCATGTGCACAAAATGATCATCTTAAAGTTTTACATTTAGTTCAAGGAATTTATGAAAAAGAATGTGATGAATCTTTGGAAGTAATTATTGCAAAATTGATTTTACAAAAACAGAACCTTGCAGTTGCTGTCACTGAGGTCATGGATTTAAAATTCTTTTCCAAAAATGTAATTTTACGAGAATTACTGTGTAAACACTTGTGTGACAAATTTATAGAAAGCAGCTCATTTTTAGATTTGGATATTGATTCATGTTTAGAAAATATAACACAAGGTGTTGAAAATTCTAAGTATCCACCTTTGTTAAGGAGTATGATTTGCTATAGTAAAGGGTCATATTTTGAAGCATATAAACAATGTGTGCCTTTAATAAATTATCAAGAGGCAGATGTAACTGAAGCTATTTTTATTATAAGATGTACTATAATGTTGAAAAAATGGCCTGTCGCTCAAAAACTGGCAACAAATTTTTTGACTAAAACAAAAAATGAAGATTTTGCTAAAAACCTTAAGAAAATTCTGTTTCTATCTTTAATAGAACAAAGGAAATGGAAACAGGCTATGAAAATTATTACAGAATTTCCTTTAGAAAGCTTGAATATAGAAGAGAAGGCAAATTATGCAAAATGTTTAATTGAAACCAACCAATCTCCTGATCATATTCTTGAGGAATTGTGTACAACTGAGTTTTACTTACAACTTCAGGCATTGTATTTGCTTAAACAAAAGAAGTTTGCAGATATAATTAAACTATTACAAAGTGAACCAACAAATAATCAAAGCTTTTTGTATTTGGGCATAGCTTTTTGGGAACTGAAGCAATATGATAACTGCCTTATAAATCTGTTAAAAGCTGCAAAAATTAATTCAGAAAACGCAGATACATTTTTGTATTTGGGCTATTATTATTATTACCATAAAGAAGATCTAAATAAATCTAAAAAATGTTTTGAGAAAGCTTACAGCATAAATAATAACGAATTTGATATTGTTAGACATTTAAGTGAAGTCTATTCTAAGTTACTACTTACTAAAGATGATTTTGAGTTATTAAATAAAGCAAAAACTGATATTAAGATGAATGAATGGATAGATTTTAGGTTAGGGTTACATTATTTAAATAGGAGAGAATGGGATAATGCCATCATCAACTTTAGAAATGTTGTAAGATATAATACTAGTAATATCATTGCACTAGAATGTTTAGCTGATGCTTACTATTTAAGAGGTTCTTATACATCAGCGTTAAAGGCTTATAATAAAGTAATATCTCTCAATGGAAAAACAAATTCCCATTGCTTGACTAGAATCGGATACATATATTCCTTACTTACTCAGTATGAAGATGCAATATTGACATTTGAGGATGTATTAGAAAGGGACCCCAATTGCCTGTTAGCTTTGAAAGGAATTTCAGAAACATGGATGAGAATAGCGAAGAAAAAGTTTGATGCAAAGTTGTATGGAAGCTCTAGAGATAAAGCTCAGTATGCTGTCAATTATTTGACAAGGGCCCTGCTTTTGAAGAAAAATATTTTGTGTTTTTGGAATCAATTAGCTGAATCTCTAATTTTCATTACAAAGCTTCCTAGAAAGTACTCATTTGTATATATGAGGAATACTCATAGCGATATTAAGGAAGAAATTATTAGAAAGGAAAGAATTGACATTTTTCCACAAATATTGGCTTGCTACTCAAGAGTTGCAAGAGAAAAACAAGAAGTTACTTCTTATGACCTTGCCGCAGCTTACCTTGCTTATTACCAAGAAACAAATAATTTGATTAATTGTCAAATATCTTTCAACTTAGCTGTTGTTTGTATCAAGTTAAAACCTAATTTGTGGCGTAATTGGAATCTACTGGGTAAAATATGTTTATACTTAAGAAAATATGATATAGCACAGCATTGTTTTATTAAAGCTTTGTTAATGACTCGCAAATGGTCTGTAGCAAAAATATGGTGCAATTTAGGGACACTGTATGTAAAACTAAATCTGCATAAACTTGCTAATTACTGTTTTTGGAGAGGTCAGTCTACTATGCCTTCATATCCACAAAGTTGGATTGGCCAAGGGTTAATTGCGGAGAAAATTCGTGAGGAAGAGGCGATGGATCTATTCCGACATGCTTCTCGTCTCGGATACCATCCAGAGAGTGCCTTAGGTTATGCTGATTGGGTTTGCCGAAATTAAGAAATAATAATTTCAAAGATAATTATGAGCTTAAGTATGTCATAGAAGGTTTGCATGCTGTTACATATGCTTTAGACCTTTGTGAATGGTACTCCAACTTTGAACCAAATAATGCTTGTGCATGTACTGTTACCGGAATACTACAAGAGCGAAGTGGTCTTTTAAAGGCAGCTGAAAAAAGTTACAATGCTGCCTATAATTATGCAAAAGATGATAGAAAGAATTTAGTTCTTTTGAATGTAGGTCGTATTCAACTAAGACTCGGTAAATACGACGAGGCTATTAATACGTATAAAGAAATCACGGAAGCTAGTTTAGATTCAACATGTGGATTAGCTTTAGCCCTCTTAAAAAAAGGACAGTATGAAGAAGCTTATTCAGCATATGATACAGCTTTGCATTGGCTTTGTAATGATGATAATGAAAAAGCCGATCTTCTTGTGGCAATGGCTGGCATAGTTTACCTTTATAAAAGTGCAGATGATGCCAAAACATTACTGTTTCATAGTATCCAAGTATCACAAAAGAAACCAACTGCTCACAGTTTATTTGCAATCTGTTCATTGGGTATAATACAAAAAGATCAAAGTTTGTCAAAATTAGCTCTAAGTGAATTGCAGAAATTCGAACATGAGCCAGACCTTGGCTATGACATTGGATTTTTGAAATCCTACCTTGTTTTTATGATGACATGGAAGAAAGCATAAAATCAGTAAGCGATTCTCTTCATGACCACCCAAACAATACTAATTTATGGTTTTGTTTGGCCCAATATTGTTTAAAGGCATCCAAGGAGAAGCCAAAGATTGCTAGTGGCTGTGCACAGAGAGCAATTATTTCTGCCCGTTCAACTGACAAGAAGTGTACTAATCCTCCTAAAATTCTAGCAACTGCTAGTATAGCTGAGCACATTGCTGGTGATCATGTGAAAGCTATGACTCTTGCAAAAGAGGGTCTGCATATGTACCCTTGCCAGTCTGATGTATGGGCTGCCATGTTAATATGTATTTTAAACTGTAAAATATGGCTAGAACGAAAGAGTTGGATATTAGGTGCTATAATAAACATGCGCAAGAATTTGAACATTACAAGACCCTTAAGTCGCTGGATAATCTTATTAGAGAAAAAAGTTACTAGGCAGCTGTAATTTCTCTTGTAATAATACGTAAGTTACTCAAATATTTTTTTGCCATAAGTGATATTATTAAACAATATAAATTAATTTTCAATGTTATAATGAAATAAATTTTTTCCCATCATTTTTAACATTTTATTTAACCTTTATTGTATTTATCACAAATTCTCTTAAATACAGCTAGATATTTTTCACCATTATTCCGAGTTACTTTTTGACCCTCTTCTGTGCTCTCATATAGTTTTTCCACAATTACGTCAGATTCCTGTAAAGTATTATTTTATAAGACTTTTTTTTAATATCCTTATTAGGGTACTGTTATATACATTTTTTATTCCTTTAAAAATAAGTATATGATACATACAGAAAAAAATATGCTTCAGTTCACTATGTTTGAAATTATGCTCTATCCACATATTATATAATACTATGCTTATTGAAAATGCTTTAAATCTAACCTTTGTACAAAATGCTTCAAACATTTCAAGTTTTCATACAAAAAAAGTGAAGTAAATTAAATGTATCAATTAATTATTAATGCAACTAAAGAATCAATATGTAAATGCAGGACCACTTAAAGAAAATTTATTTTTCTATGTTACATAAAACTAGTTTACAACTTACCAATTCTTTGTCAGGTATTTGTTCAAATAATGGATGCTCTACAAAGTGATTAACCATCCAGTCATGTAGGTCTTTTACATCTGTTATAGTATAAACTATTCCCTAAAATCATACACTTTTAATAAGTATTCATTATAAGACAAAGTTAATGCAATCAATCAAATCAAATCATTTGAAACTTGCCTCTTCAGCCAGAACATAAGCATATTCTGAAAGCTAACCACTTGTTTATTATTCTCCACTTGTGCTTAGCTTTCTTGAAATGTGGATCTGGATATAGAAAAAACATTTTTTTTAGCTGAAACAAAAAGAACAATAAAACCAATGCTTCAAGTTGTATATATATACATTAGATTGTTAAAGACATTCATTAAAACACAAAATAAAAAAACTTATATTTTAAAACATTAGTTTACTTAACTTTTTCTGAATAAAAATGCTAAATAAAAAAATATTAATACCTGTCCTTTATAAAAAAAATTTGGTAAATATTTCATAGCATTAGTTCTCAACACTGCTATATTTTGGTATTCTTCCGGATGATTAACTCTTAGAGCTTGTATTCTGTCATTCACATAATCAGATACTTTTACTCTTATCTCTAATCCCAACATTAAATTGTCAGGAAAAATTGTGGACAATGTCACTACAAATGTAAAAAGAAAAAAATGGTGTTAAGATATACTATAACAGGGGCAAATAATTGCATAAACACAATGGCACCTTTTTGAAATCACACTGATTATTATAACACAATGTCTTGTTAACAATAATTACTGATCTTATTTGGTCCAAGTATAGAAATTTTATCTTGTATGTAATAATTTTTATAATCGAATTAACAATTAATGAATTAAAGAAACAACTTTTATAATAACCAAAGTTTGAACACAATAAAATTGGAATATCTGTATGTAACATTAAAATAACCATTTTTTAGCGATTGTGAAGTACAACTGTTACATATAACATAACAATTCTATTTTTATTTTTGTCTGCTCGAACAAATGTTCTAATCTCTAGAATGACTGGTCCAGTTTTGAGAGGATTTGTTCTAAAAGATGTAAGTGGGAGTAACTTCAGCTAATTGTTTTGCAGAAAACCAAAACAATTTTAAATATTGCCATGCCAAGATAGTCACATGCAACTGATAGTTTTATTGGTTAAAGAAGAGGTTAAAGAAATGTATTTAGCAAAATGTTATGAATACAATACAAGTTAAATTTTTATATAAATCCTGAAGATATTAGGATAAAGGATTTTGATGTGCTGGTTCCATTCCCCACTGCCACCAACTATTGATGGTGAAGATAATTATAAAAAGTGATTTTTTGGTACGGATAAAAAAGATATTATTTATCGAAAAATAACAATGATCATGACTTAACCCTTTACCATACAATTTGGTTTGCCCGAGTCATAATTTGGCTTGCTTTATTTTTATGATCTGTTCAATCTACTCCATGTTACACTTAAATATAAGTAGGTCTATAAATATAAGCAAGTGATCGTATTTTATGACATATGAGACTTACCCAGTAAACCACCATAACCGCATCCAACGTCTAAAAAATCGACACGTTTATCTTTCTTTTCAACGTTTTCAAGTTTTGGGTAAAGAGTTGACCAATCGTAATCATCTGGATGAGCAGGACTGAAACAAAGTTTATAATTATCATAACGGTTATATTCGTATTGTTTTTTTAATTGAAATATGGTCTTACTATTCAAAACAATGATCCGCAATAGGGTTAGAATGCGCCCGTTGACGGTAGTATTTTTTCTGTGGTAACGCCATAATAAAGTTGAATTAAATATTTCTCTATACTAATGATTAAGATCGATCTAAAAAAAGATTCAGGATTTAATAATGTATTTTCAGGACGCTAATAATGTATTTTAGGTACAGGCGAGTACACTACATACAGTGATGTTTAGAAAGTTTGATTATGCTGTCACATGTCACTTAAAATTTAAAAAGAATATAAACATTATCTTTTCACCGTACGGCCTTATATATATATATACAAATTATTCGACATAAATATAATAAATTTATATTCTTCATTTTTATTTCTGTATGTTATATTCTATATTGAATTTGTTATGTAAAACAGATGGAAAGTTCATAAATTAAATTGTTTTCCGAAGCTTATGGAAAACCTCTACAAAAATTCAAAAGAACATATTATTTTCAAGAAGTCAGGAATTCTATCTAACGAGATTGGTTAATATAATTGAATTTAGACTAATTTCTCTACATTCTTAAGTTAAAATTGTTGAACAACCTATGACTAGCGATTTGCAATGTAAAAAGACTTACTTGTATGTCCTTTTTTTTAAAACGAAGTTTTATGCACAAATTGCTATGATGATAAATATTATTGTTCATTTCATTAAAACTACCCCTTATGAAAGAAAGTAAAAGCGGCATTATAGCATTTTTTTCTCACTTCATATCATCATCATCATCATTATCATTAGCCTGGGATAGTCCCCTGCTGGACATAGGCCTCCCCTACTCCACACTTTTTCCATTAGGAGGTTTCTTGACCGTATCCCACTACGCTGGTCCAATGCAACCCGCATTGGTGGGTGGACCGACTTTTCTTCTTACTTTTCAAACAATTGGGTGATAGGCCCAAATTGCCCTAACCAACTAGGAAACAACAATCAAAGTTTGTTGTGATCTCGCTGGATTCGAACCCACGACCTCCGGTTTCTAAAGCACACGCCCATTCCACTAGGCTACGGAGGCAGTCGCTATACCCCATTTGGAGTATCCATTAACCCCGCATCAAGTGCAAATAGAAATGCATTTATAGCAATATTTATACTGTAAAAAACATTTTATTATTCAGAAATTGTATATTGGGTCTTAATCCGTAATCGTATAATTTTGAAAAAACTGACTCAAAATCTAAAACTGTTTAAAAGGTTATTTTTATTGTTGGTAACAATAGCAAAATATATGCATTATTTTTAAGCTGAGACACTAATGTCATTGTCAATGTCAAACTCGACATTTTAAAGAAAGAACTTATTTGCAGTTTCTTTTAGTGAAATCGTTTAGTACTTTTGTACGAATTTTAAAGGTTTTTTTTTTTGACTTATTTTATACATATTATAAGCATAACTATAAATATTGCAAGTGTTTTGTGACAAGTGGGTTATAATACTCAGTATTATGTAAATATTTTTTGGTATCCTGACAACTAACGATCTTCGCCTCCAGGTAGGAACAAATTTAATTAATGAATAGTTTGTTATACAATAATTCTAAAATTAGTACATGATGAAAGATCAATATATTTTGTAAACGTTAATAGCAAATTCGTTAGCAATAAGTCTTAGTTTCATATACGATTGTGGATCAGGATATTATGGGTTTGTCTCAATTTTTTTTTGTGTAAATTGATTTACTTTCAATATAATTATGAATTTAGCAAGGGGCTTTTCTCTTAATATGAACTGATTTTTGGAATAATACACCACTTTTGAATTAAGCCTGTTCAAAATCTGCAAATGCATTTTTATCTCAGATTGCAAACAATAGGTGGTTAGATATGCTATGATTAGCATAATAGCTTTGTTTCTATAAAACTAGAAGCCATATTCCTATATCTTAATTTATAATACATAAAATATTCATGATTAAATATCAAGTTCAATACTTTTTTCAATTGTTGTAAAACAGAACAAAATTACAATAATGTTATAACTATTTAATATACATATGTGTTCTATATGCAATTAGTATATTTTATACATTTGTTTAATATTTTTACAAAAGATCTCAGTAACCATTGTATGGACAATAAACAATTATAACTCCTAACAAAACTTCATAAACACTGCAATGATTATACTGCATTGATAATTTCATTTAAAGTCCTCATTATTGTAACAATCCATAACATTGAATTTTTTCATCAATTTTATAAACACACAGTTGAATTTTTGTTCTTTTCTATTATAAAAATAAAGAAAAAAACAAAAATTCGCGCATTGGACCGTTCGCTTTCGCGTGTTTCCCACGGACGCGGCGAGACATGACTGCTAGATGTTTTGACGTCGGCGCCGGCGGCCGACACCCACGTGCGCCCGTAACGCGCCGCAGTCTGTGCGCGGCTCTGATCGCGAGGCGTGCGTCCCAAGCGTCTCGACGCGTTATGCTGCCCAGTGAGCCGGCCGACAGTGCGCTATCACGATATATGAACTAGTTCGGTGACAATGAAGAGGGAGGACGCACTAGTTAGGAACGCCCCGAGACAGTCCAGGGTCATGACGGACAGCGTGTCCAGCGATGAGCCGGAAACGGAACGGCTGCTGCGCTCGCATCCACCAGCAGTGGTTGTCGGTTGCCGGCGCGGTTCTCTCACGGCGCCCCGTCGCCTACCGACTCTCGCAAGAAACGCGACCGGCACCACAACTATAGGAACCATCTGCACCACCTCATGCATTGGAGGGACAGATGGAGCGGCGAACCGCACAAGGTCCAAGAGGTAGATCACGACCCATTTGTTCCCAACGCATCGATGGCTATTCACAAACTTTTATTATGTGTCGTTCAGCATGCATTGCATTGGATGTTGTCTTGTTCTCTCGCCTTGGCGATGCCGGGGCCACTCCGTGAGTGCATACTTTCACTTTCTTGGCGGCACAATTTTGAAGAGCGATAAAAATTTTGCAAAGAAAATTTATCTTTTAAGTCTTGAATATATCATGTGATGGATCATAAACTTGACATGTACTTTAAGTACTTAAATCTTTTATAATAAAACTCGTTTTACTTATAACTTGCTCTGTAAAATAATGAAATACCTATTTGTAGTAATTTTTTTACTCCCGGTTTCTATTTGATTACTCAACTGTTCGTGTTTCGACAATTGTTTCGTTTTTTTATATTAAAATTGAACACGCGCTCGTTATACGGTTCTGTTTTACGATAAGGTAAAATAATGTCAGGAAATACTTGTAAAATTTGTTTTTTTCTTTGATTAACTTAAATAACCATTTTATTACCACTGGATATCAATAACAATTGAAGCTCAGTGCCTTGCGTTATTTCAATTACGCTTTATGAAGTGGAGTTCATATCCCGATGCCAATAAAGTTAGCTACCGTTAGAAAAATCTTAAAACGCCAATGTATAAATGAATATCGCGTGTTCGACGTTGAAATAAATAATTTAGAATATGTTTGAAGTTCGTCGTATCATGGTATTTGGTTTACAGGCGGGTGACTGATTCTTATCCCTTAAACCCCTTATTATAATTGGGCTACAGACGGCTCAAATGTCTGATTATAAAGCGAAATATTATAAATTTTATTTTTCTCTTTTCGATTTCCCTGTTTCATCTGTACATTCGAATGTCCTTGTCGTCTGTTGCGCGAACAAACAGCGTTGGTTGTGAAACTATAACGGTTTTCTAGGATTCAGCGTCTAACAAGAAGTATTGATTTCGTAATAGGCAAATAATGTTTTCAGGACTTTCGGTGCGTGATTGCAAAGTTTATAATTATTTCTTTTATTTACGCGATTATTGCAAAGTTTATTTTAATGTTATTATAACGGGCTTATAAAAACTTCGACAGGTGCTCCTATTGTAATGACACTGTACTTTATAATTACTGTACCTAAACCAAATTATATATGAAATCTTCGTAAGTAACTTAACCAATGATGACGTAACCGCGATGTTAATCGTGATGTTACCATCATAGAAAACAATAATATATGTTCGGCCAATAAAAGTGCGTCGTTTGACATCTTTTGTTGTTATGGGTTGCGTTGTTTATGTACATTCCATATCGCTATTGTTCAACACGACACACCCTTGTCAGCAATGTGTATTGTACACAATCGCGTATTGTACAATCTGTGATAGTGTCTGTCTTTTGCCATTGCATACGTCTAGGCCGTCATAAAACCTACTGAATGACTAATACCAAAGCACAAAAAAAGTATTTCTAACAATTAGGTTCTTATTATATTCTGCCCTCATCACGTTCTTTAAGCAATCGTTTATTTAGAAGTTTCTTATGAGTGTAGCCATCATTTGCCATGACCGAAGTTCGCATTTGCGTACTTTGATAAATCGTAGCGTCATTTATAATTAATAATAAGAAAAGGATAAGATAACTCTTATAAGAAATATTATTCTTGTGTCGATTGCGTAATCTCTCAATGTTAAGAGGCCGTAACACAATCTTATCTCTTGATTTCTGACAGTGATATTTGCACACGACTGAATGTTTGATTTGGAAAAGGGAAATGTTTAACTATCTGTACATTTAGAAATTTTGTCATGTAGGCAACAAAATTGTACCGAAAAAATGCTTAACTAATAAAATAATGAACTTGTAGATGCGTTCCAGAAAAAGTTACGCGTATTTGCCAAAAAAGGAAGAACTTTTATAATGTTGCCACATGTACTTAAATTGAAAATAAATATTTTTAGAAATCTCAAAGAGAGTTCCAAAAAGTAAAAATTATGACAACAACTGAACGTCTCTTATACTAAAAAACATTGAAATGGCTCACGTGACCCCGACAACAGCCACGATGTCTCGTACGGACGAGTCGATGTATAACACCACTCAACAAACTAACACTGTCACAGATTCACAACACTCATCACACACAAACGAGGAGAGTTCCGTTCGGGGTAGCGGCTTATACGAAGCTGCCCCGCTATATTTCAGATCCGTTTTTATACGCGATTTTGAACAGACATAACGTCAATATCGAGACTCCTTTTCTCTAAGTACTCACATTAGAAATAGTATTCTGACTATGTTCTGAATATTAAGCCTTTTTGTATAATATCCCATCATCATCAGCCTGTGTCAGTTCACTGCTGGACATAGTCCTCTTATAATGCACGCCTTTTTAATGGTTTAATGCAGGTTGGTGGGGGACCGAGTTTTTACTTGCCCATCCAACGCATGGATTCGCCAAAATTGTCCTAACCAACCAGAAAACAACGATAACACAAAGTTCTTGTCCCTGCATGATTCAAACCCACGACCTCCGGTTTTTAAAGCAAGGGACAATACCGCTAGGTCACGGAGGCGGTGTAATATCTGCTTTAGAATATTAACATCCATACTTAGAAGTATATATTAGAGCAAAAATAGACACGGGATTGATGTTAACAATGTCGCCTATAGCAACGAACGTGTCTTACTTAAGGTGACGATTGTCGCTCAGTTATTGACAACTCGGTAACAAATCATTCGTAAGAAAGCTGGACATATAAACGTAGATATCGATTAGCGTAAATGTGTAATTTGGTTAAACTATACATTACTTTAATTCATTACGATGATGTTGCAAGATTTTTATTTTTGTTTAAAACTAACTAAAGAAAAAGTAATAACGCTATAGTTAACAAAAAGGTTACAAAGCATTGTCTAGAGTTCATTTATTGTAGTAACTATTACAACTTAGTAATAAATATAAAGATTCTTACTGGCACGAGGCACGAGCAAGGTTCATTTCACTAGCTAAACGGTCTTTACAGTTCTATACAATATATTATCATAGAAAAGTTTAAATTTCAATGTAACAAATTCGTAGAAGAAACGTTGAAAAATGTATGTTTCAATTTAAAGAAATCTTATATTTAAAAAAATATCTCAATGTCTCGAAAACAATAGGCAGACAATGTCCTTAGCGTGATAAACACGCTTAGAACACGCATACCCTTTTATTTAGTATTAGCTTTTAATGTCCCGACTATTTGTCCTAAAATATTCTTATCCATCGTAACTTATTTATTTTATGATTAATAATGTCTGATAATGTTGGGTATAAAAGTTTAAGATAGCTGCTATCCACTTCATGGAGATTTTTATTTTAAAATATATTCGTGTAAAGTATTATGCAATGCGATTGATAAATCAGGACTAAAGCTTAAGGATTTACACAAAAAAATTATGTATTAAAATAAAGTAACAATGAAATCGCACATACAAATTTGAGCATTTCTCCTTATATTGGGCCATTTAAAGTTATTTCTTATTAAACCACTATTTTAAAATTTAACGTAGCCGAACATATATAAATCTTTTACGGTCATTTCTCTCAGCATCAAAATGTTAAACCCTTATTCTCCCCGTGGAGAATAGTCTATTTAAAGTGCGTATCGTCTGTCAATACCTCTTAAATGTATGAATTGTAGTGATAGAGGTTATTTATAAGTTTAAACAATCGTGCTTTACATGCGGTATCTAGGTATACTAAGACGTTATCTGAGAATGCCACGACGGAATGCCAACACAACATGAGGAATCGCGAACGATGATTTCAGCGTATCGGACTTCGATATGAGAAAGATAAGTATGCACTTGTGTGTATGACGCCGTACGATTGTAAATACTGTCTGTTCGTACACTACAACGTTAATTACAGACCGTAAATAAACTTTGAACCATACCTGTGACCATTTAGGCTCGTTTTGGTGTTGTGTATAACTGCCTCCGTGGCCTAGTGGTATTGGTTGTTGCTTTATGAACCAAAGGAGGTGCGTTCGAATCCGCAGGGAAAAGATAAGATCATCCATGCGTTGGGTGGGCATGTAAAAAGACGGTCCACCAACCAACCCGCATTGGATCACCGTGGTGGGATACGGTCAAAAACCCCTATAGAGAAGGCGGTTCATTAGAAGATGCCTATGTCCAGTAGTGAACTAACAAGGCTGATGTTGAGTTTGGTGTAAACATTTAAACCATAGCAACAGTATGGCATTCGACTTCGTTGAGAATGCTACGGGTTACTTTATTTAATTTCTGAGGCTAATTCGGCTATACTAAGTTGCCGTTTTAGAACAGTAAACTAACTAACGTCCTGTAACCGCTAAAATTTTAATAATATATCCTTAGCCAGCTCTCGTAAGTTTGAGAGAATGTCGCACAATATTTGACAAAGCCCTAAAATGTATGTTACGCGTGTCAGCTAGTATTCTTTACAGGCCGACATTTATAACATTTCGATTCGATTACAGATGCTATGTTGCTTTGTAAATGATTAGTACAAAGAAAAATAACCTGCGTGTAATTTATCCATACAACGCATACCCTATTCTCTAGCGTTGACAATTTCCGCGTGCAAGCGATAAATTACCTCGAACGAATCACATGATGCAATACAATTCCGTCAATTGTACGTCGCGCAATTGTCGTTCATTTGACACACCGAAAAAAATCGGGGTCGTCGTATCGGAATGAATGTTCGTTTAAGTACCAAATAGTATTATTATTGCTAGTTTAGCCAATTTAACCTCGAAATAAATAGAAACAAATCAAATGATAAACATTAACGGCCCCAGATGCAAACGAGTTCTTATTGGTGGACTGCGGCCATATTTCCGACTTTTTGGCGCGAATTGAGTTTGACAGTTGTCATTAGTTCATGGTTACTCCATCTTTTATTTACCTAAGGTATAGAAATTGCTATTGTTCTTTAAATTTATTTCTTTTATTCTTGCATTTAATCTATATTTTATTCAATTGAGCTTGAGTTATATTCTTATTTGTGTTCTTAATATGTCAGGGTTATATAACTAAATTGTATAGAAAGACGTAATACGAGGTCGCAATTTTATTTTTTATTCGCTTCAATTTCATTCAGATGATAATCGAACACCACGCCTGAATCAATCAATATGTCAGATTTGTATGCCAAAAATAATGGGACTAGCGCGCGGAGGCAATGAGATAAAATTTGATCAACTATGTTTTTTGTATATAATTTAAATATTTACTGGTGAGATGCGCAAGACGCGCCCTTCCCATCATTAATGCAGTTTGAGACGACACAAGTTGACTTATCGTGCGATAACATAAGATATGTCATCACTTTTACTAAATAACACAGAGCCCTTCAAACTAAAGCATAGTAATGTACATTACTGCTTTGCGGCAAAAATAGGCAACGTGATGATATTTCCTGTTTACCACTGTAAAAAGGGGACTTACCTATTTAATGTTTAAGCCTAGATAACTAATAATAAGGCTTTGAACATGATTTCGTCAATGCGTCATTGTTCATTCGAGTCTGACATCACCGCCTCGCCTTTAACGTGATTTATTTTTTTAAAGCAAACGTTTTAGTTGTCTTGATGATGATGGGGTGTTGGTTTGATTTTCATAGAATTATAAGTCTTGACAAATTCAACCGATTCTGATGGTTGGATGTTTATAATAATAAAATAAATATTCATATTATATGATATTATTTAAATACGAAGCTATGCTTATGTTCTTATCTGTGGCCCATTTTCCGCGGTACAATTTGGTTAACTAAAACTGTGTTACCTTCACTAAATGTTTGTTTAATCTGAGTTGAATTATTTTTTCTGGGCTGTACCACAACTTACATGATTATTAATTGTAACGGAGAATGAGCATAAATCAGTCTTTTTTGTAGCTTTATCAATAGTCGTTCTTTTATCGCTTGAAATATATTATAAGTATAAGAATAAAACACAGTATAACATGTAATTGTGAGGGACAATGTCAATGTGCAACCCAATTTTTTTTCGTGTCATGTCTTAAAGGCTTATCCGACCACGGATACCTGCCTTTTATAGCCGTTTACGTCGTCTTAGCTTACAGAGCAAACAAATATTTGCTGACATAAAAATGAAGTTGACGGATGTAGTTTCGTTTTTATTCTTCTCAAAGTAAATTAATTTTGTTTTATTGTATAAATATGTTAAAAAAATCTGAAGAAAATGTAGCCTGAGTTACTCTCAGTTACAATCATATCTGAGTTTACTCAGAGCAAACAGACAAAAATTCTAAAAATTTTGTTTTTTATCGGTTATATATCACAAGTTATCATTTAAAAACGGATGATACTTTGATGTTTCAAACAGATACTCCAAATTTATTAATTTGTATAGATAAAAAACCTTTTTAAGGCAGGAATATTTTCATTAAGTTTAATTTAAATCAAAGGACCACATTTTTAATAATTCCAATCGTGTTAATAGCCAAAATTCAATAAAACCCTTCCGTTGATGCATACAGGAATTCGGAGAACTAAATGTTTAACATGAATAGTTTTTTTATTCTATGTACACTAAATTATTTATCGTAACTCCTTATTCTCTTGTGCTGATATAATTGCTTTAAAGATAATGCGATAAACAAAACTAGAATTGTTTATAATACGTAATATTATAAACAAATGTTGTTTTATACACACAATCTTTGTTCGTTTTGTTCTAGAAGGTTTCTGGCTGAGAAAAACCTTTGACATTTAACGAAGAAAAGATCAAGTTCGAAACGGATTACGTCACAGTTTTAATAAATGTGCTATTCAGAAACTAGGTCTTAAACTCCGAACACAGCGTAAATCGGTGAGTTATATTTGAACTTGGACAGTGATGGGATGATACTATCATCATCATCAGCCTGTGATAGTCCACTGCTGGACATAGGCCTCCCCTAATACACCCCTACCTATTAGGGGGTTCTTGGACCGTATCCCACCACGCTGGTCCAACGCGGGTTGGTGGGTGGACCGACTTTTTACATGCCCATCCGACGCATGGATCATCTTACTTTTCAGACAATCGGCCCAAATTGCCCTAACCAACTAGGACACAACTATGAAAATTTGTTGAGTCCTTCGCAGGATTTGAACCCACGACCTCCGGTTTGTAAAGCACACGCCCATACCACTAGGCTACGGAGGCAGTCGGAGAGAGGATGATACTAAAGTATACTTAAATCCTATACCGGTCACTTTTTGTGTTTTAATTGCCTTATTATTGAAGTAATATAAGCTAATTAGCTCATCCCGTAAAAATTGGTTCCATAAATCATATGGGCATGCAAATATGGTTTTAGCCACGTAGGTTGTAGAGGTCGAAAGCTGGATATTATATGTATCTGTTATTCAAGTATCACTGAACAATACGTACAGTAATTTACTTTTATTTATTTGTATCTGTATTGTTTTAATGGTAAATTTTTCTCCTTAATTAATCCTTTATAAATCAAAGAAAACTATAAATTTTTAGAATTTGCTACAAACTTTTTGCCGTCTAGATAAAGTAATATCTATTTTAAATGATAAATATCGTTACACCATATCGGAACACTTATTTTTTCAAACGTACTAACGAATATGTGGCCTTTCACGTTGTTCTTTATCTTGTATTTCTTATTGCTGTTCTGGTTTCGTTTTATGTGGCTTAAAGGCTTAAACTTATTAGTGTTTTTTTATAGTGTTGTTAGTGTTCAAACAATATAGATGGTGTTGTTTTTCAATAATTTACATTTATCTTAATACATTATTTATTAAAAGAGCTTCTGTGCAGATGTAACTCGGTTTGCACCAATATAATTTTAAACACGATATAAATTATTAATAATGTATGCTTCATCCCACTAATATTATAAATACGGAAGTTTGTGAGTATGGATGTTTGTTGTTCTTTCATTTTAAAATTACTTGGTGGATTTAAAATTACCTTATTGGCTATAATATTTTAGGATAGTTCAAAATATAATAAAAAGTGTCATGTATGTAGAAAAAAAACCAACCATCGGTGGGCTATTCTGAAATGAACTGCAAAAACATCATTACCTCAAATCACAATTACCACGTGGAGAAACCGCGGAGCGAAGCTAGTAGGACATAAAATAATAATGTATTGTAAAGTTGCCGGTAACTGGGTTTTATTTATTATCATCAGCAGCCTGTGTTAGTCCACTGCTGGACACAGACTTCCCCTACTGCACACCTTCTCCAATAGGGGGTTTCTGGACCGCATCCCACCACGCTAGTTCATGCGTGGTAACATATGTATCTGAACACTTATTTATTTGCTGTCTTTAGCGACCGACAAGCGTTCGTTTCCTAAACCGTATCTAACACGTGCCACTTTTCTGAATTCATTAAGTTATTAGGTTATAAATTACGTTTGCATATACAGTGTTTACTTTTAATTTACACATTTGAATGAAAGTTAGTACTACTGATATCGATATGTTTCTAAGTAACGTTGGGTGACAGGCCGTGCGTTTAATTAGCTAAGTAACATGCTATACCAGGGCATAAGAAAGTGATAGAGTAGATTGAAAATGTAACCATAGAAACGAAGTAGTAGTGTGCGTTGTTATTAGATGATTATCGCTCAATGATTGATACCTTAGTATCAGTTAATCAATAACGCTCGTCGTATGACACTACTTTGAAACTGGGTTACATCATTTCTGTCTCCATTTGGCTTAGGTATAAAGTGTTATAAATATAAAATTCATAAAAATTATAAAAATAAATAAATTGATTGATGCAAATTTAAAAATAAAATAAATAGAAAAACATTATTATAATGTGAACAGGTTGGAGTACTGTTGTCCCGCCAGGTTCATGGCATTTGTGACAGCGCATCCATTGTCTGGCCACTTTCATTGTAATATCTAATGAACTAACACAGACAAGTCGCCGTCCATTGTTCTGGAAATAGATTCATAGTTGACCCATTAACGTCCTGCTTTTGATGTAATGCCTCTTTGATAATCTAAACGGGATCTTAGTTAAAAAAGTAAAGTAGCAACTTTTTCTACATTATGCGAATACATACTACGTCACTGTTACTATTTTTTAGTTTAGTTGTCACAAACATCCATTTGTGCTAAAACCACAGAATTGTAGAACTTTAACTATCTCAAATTTAAAAGAAGTCTTTCTTTAATAATCATGTCAAAGTTGTACTTAAGAACTATTACTAAACCAATAAAAAAAACAATGCAGCAAAATAATAAAACCTACTCGTACGATACCCGTAACTAATTAAATGCTCTAATACTATTGCCTATCACAATCTTGACTGCATACGTTTGTATGAATAAAGTACATTTCAATATCCTTCAGCTCCTAACCATATCTACATCTTAATAGCTTATTAATCAGAAGATACCATAAGCACTCTATGTAAATCCACATTGTCCTTTATAAGAGACTTATGTATAATAGCCATGTATGCTCCCTCTGTAACGATTAGCTATATAATAAAATGTGTGCTCTCAACTCGAGTGCAGCAATTGAGATTATGATCACTTCAAGACAATTGCTTGTATGAACAGTGACGTTATAACGAGTGCGATGCAGATTTCTCTTGCAACGGATTGTTTCAAGTACTTTTCGTGCCTCAAAACAATTGACACACAACGTTGAGGCGTAAAACGTTATATTAAAAGGTTTGAAAACGATACGAATATGTAAAAGACGCCACCTTACTGAGGGGCATACAAAGCCACGACAGAGGCCTTTATTTCTTTCCTTGTTTCTCTTCTCATTCCTACTTACAATAAAAATAATGATAATATTTTAAATACACGGTTAGTGATGACACATAAATCTCGTGCCACTAAATCAAATAGATACCAAAGGCTCTATGCGTATTGGATAATTTTACGAATTGAATAGGTACCATGCAACGATAATAACAGGAAAATCATATCAAATATTGGTACGAAATTTCGTTTTGCACAAGAATTTGCCTAAAGATAAACGTTCAATTATTACATTATTCGTTTTCAATAGTTTGAAGCAACTATTTAAATCCTTTATTATAAAAGTGAACTGAATCCTAATTAAAACAATATGACCGTCCTTTCGACGAGAAAACAAGAGATTTAGACAAACCAGATCTAATGTCCAGTAAATGATTTACTTTGCGTTGTGTCAATCGATACTTGGCTACTGCATTCTAGTATGGGGTGGAGCTGCAAAGACTCATATGATTAAATTAGAGAGAGCACAAAGAGCAGTACTAAAAGTAATAATGAAAAAACCTTTTCGATTCCCAACAAAAGATTTATACAGAGAATGTGAAGTTTTGACTGTGCGTCAAATGTTTGTGCTTCAAGTTGCTTTGAAGCAACACTCTGATGACTCTAAAACTATACAAGACATTTACAACGAACTGACAAACGAATATATAAAATACCTTGGACTCGAAAATGTAAAACTCGATTCAGTTACAAATTCTATTACTATCTAGGATGTTTTATATACAACAAAATTAATAAGATACTAAAAATACACCACAAAAATGAACATGACTGCAAAGAGATAGTGAAAAAGTGGCTTTTAAAGCAGACATATCAAGAAACAGAAGATCTTCTTCATGGAACTCTATAAAAGAAAACACACACATAGATCCAAACACTCACACAAGTATGTAATTAATTATATTTTTTTTTTCTCTTAGTCATCCAAAATACATCATGGTAATTACAAACTATTCGGTGTAACAGTCTTTTATTGTAATAAAATAATTGTCAATTGGAAGGTTGCTGGTACTTTACTACAGGCTACGCCTATTTAAGACCAGCTGATACTATTGTGGAAATTAATAAAAAGCCCATGTGTGTCTGATCGATTTTCTTTTTGTAAAACTTATTTATTTTGTACTAATAAAGCATTTTATTATTATTATTATTATTATTATTATAATGTCAAACTAATAGCGATCAACATGGAAGTTAAGAATTATTTTGTGGACCGCCACCATTTTTAAAAAACCACGCGATATTAAACCAGTAACAGTGCCATACGTTTTAGCGCCAATCAATTTTAATACCTTCCAATATTAAATTTGAATGTAATATAAATCCTACCTTAATACCTCAAGGTACATTATAGTGGTAGGGAACTAACAACGATTAAAAAAATCTTTTTTTTTTATTATATTTCATAAACATCAGTATCTAGTATGATTGCGCAAATGCAAACTTTAATTCTAAACTTGTATATAAGCAGTCTAAAATATTATGGCGGCTTTTTCCTTAATATTTGCTACGAAGTCGCCTTTATGCTGAGTATTATAGTGATCGTAAAGAGATAACTTATACGACCCATAGCCTTCAGCCTTGTACCGAGTATTAGCGTACAGTAATTTCAACATACATACATCATACATACATACATCTTCAGCCTGTTTTAGTCCACTGCTGGACATAGGCCTCCCTATACACACCTATCTATTAGGGGTTTGGACCGTATCCACCACGCTGGTCCAATGCGGGTTGGTGGGTGGACCGACTTTTACATGCCCATCCGACGCATGGATCATCTTACTTTTCAGACAATTGGGTGATCGGCCCAAATTGCCCTTACCAACTAGGAAACAACAATGAAAATTTGTTGCGTCCCGCAGGATTCGAACCCGACGACTCCGGTTTCTAAAGCACACGCCCATACTACTAGGCTACGGAGGCACGGTACGGAGGTTTCAACATACTTGTTGCAAAAATTCATACTGTAATGCTTAAGACCTTTACATGACTAGCAATGAATTTCTATAGTACAAAGTTACTATAAATTAGTGCTAATTAAAAGCTATATATAAAACTATATATGTTTTTACCTTAATTTTATGTGTTATAGAACTCTATTTGGGTCTATTAGCTAAATCGGTATAAAGCGCTTTGAGTATGTGGGCAAATGCAATTAAAACGCGGTATCTCTGTACTTATTGACCTTATTTATTTGATGTTATCAGAACGACAATAATCGCAGTCGTACGCCAGTAAACCGTACGTGTAGTGACATATTCGCTTTGGAAGGACGTTCTTTACAACGACGTTTTATGCTCTCTATTACTTTGTTAGCCGTAATTCTCTGTATTATACATTACATTAACTTTGGACTAAGTCAATCTTTATTCCTTTTTAAACATGGTGTTGTTTAAATGAAATGTTTCAATCGTTTGTATGAAATCTAATTTTTAGTCGAATCTTAACGATTAGAGAAGATAGAGTATAATATTGTAAATTATGTTATCCTATGGAGACTGTTTTGAAATTAACTTTTCTATAACAAATGGTTTACAGTTGCGTTTAAATTCCTGAATTTTTATTCTAAGAAGTTATGACAGACGATTTCCTTTATTATTAAAATAACAAAATCATAGACAGATCTACGTCCTATCGTACATTTGAGATGAGAGAGAGATTTTTTTGCAATGCATTAAGGCCTAAGGTGTAATGTTAAGTGCGACTTATAGGAGAAGCCTATGATCAGCAGTGGCCTTTGACAGGTTGAACTGATGATGATGATGATGAACGCAATATATGGTATTGGTGGACTGTTCCCAAAAGTAAACTACTACGCTATGTTCAATTAATAAGAGAGCCATTCTTTTAAGCGATTTGCTTACAAAATTAAATACCATTTGACGCATATGCTTATAAATATAGCAGAATTTAGTTAGCCTATCTATAATGACGATGTTCTTTATGTCCACGGCTCTGCCTGTGTTATTTTTAGATTATTGAAATTGATTTTGCTGGGGTAGAAAGGTGAATGTAGCTGTCTATTGATAATAGATTTTTTTTTAATTGGCACAGTATTTTTCAAGTATATTGATTACAAACATACATAAACGAATAAAAGGACTTTTTACGGATTTTATCGCGTTTATTTTACCTATTTAAATTCACGACATTTCGAACACTTTCCAGCGGCCGTGGTCACGGGGTAAAAAGATCCGTAACAAGTCATTTTATTCAATAATGTTTAGTATTCGCGTAAACAAATGAAATAAATATAAAAACATACACACAAAAGTACAATTCTTTCCTCTTTATAATACTAGTATAGATTGAAGAAACTTTCAAATTAATATCGCTAAGCGGTAGAAACTGGCACTACGGTCTTACCCAGTTTGCTCCTTTTGCAGTGAATCTTTTGCAGAGGTCAAATATTTGAGGATATTTATGGCCGTGTCAGACAATATTAATTAGTTTTCGTAATTAATAGATCTTCATCGGGGATTACTTACAGTTGCTTTTCCAACTAATTAAAGGCGGGGTCCCGTTTACGCCATTAGCGAAATCCTAGTAAAATGCGGTTAATAGCTTACAACGGTGGACGTTTACGTTATTTTGCGCAGTTATTGTTTGTTATTTTATACATAAGTAATTTAAAATATGAAGCACGCACTAATTTTACAGAATGTTACAAGTTTCCTAAACGTTTAAATGAATATTAAAAGATAATTTTTTACTCATTTTCGCTGTGGTTAAAATGAGTAATTTTTATGAAAAAAAAATATTATAAATAATCAATATTTTGTTTTTTTTTTTAAATAAAATAATAAATTATTAAAAGTTAATACTGACATAACTATTGTAGGAAATCGATCATAAGTTAACGGTAATTTTTTATTTATACGTTTACATCTTCTCTTCTTCTTAGAAGGAAAAGCATGTAGACAGAAGAAACTTTGATGTGAATCGATTGAAAAGTGCCAGCTTCTTAAGAAATATCTCAAAGGCACTTCGGTAAACGTCGTAGTTTTCAGAGCGCTCTGGAAAGAAGTGCACGAGCAATTAATATTCAACGCAGCTTTGATATTCGACCTCGATATCGGCGACAGTTATTCATTGCACGTTCATAAAGCGATTTACCTACGTACGGTGGAAATAGAATGAGCCGATCGGGTTACAAGAATAAGGAAAAGCACCAATGTACTATTTCGCTGCGTACTAGTTTCCCTAATGACAATATTACGTAATTGAAATAATTGAGAGTGTCTTTTAGTCTTTCTTCTCTCTTCTAGCTACTTTTCCAAGGTACCATTGAGCAATTTATTTGAATAATAGTTTCTAGACAATGTGACTGGTATCTGAGCTCCATAACCTTAAGGGCGATCTGCATCTGATGGTGAAATTGCTCGCCAAAACCATCCATCGAATATCCATCATAACGACTGCCAATGATGGTCTTCACAACTAAAAACTAATTTACATGCCCATCCTACGCATGGACATCATCTTGCTTTTTGGACAATATGGGAAACGGGTCAAATTGTCTGAACCGAACAGCAAAACAACAATAGAGCAAAGTTTCTTCCGCAGTATACGAACCCACGATCTCGGGATTGAAAACCAAGGGCAAGAGGAAGAGGTTGAAGTAGAGCTCAGACGTGGTGTTGTTAATTTTTTCTTATGTCACTTTATTGTTTTACTTGTCTAGTGCATCTTAAAAGAAAATTTTAATGAAGCGTATTATTATTATAATTGTAGGTCCAATTCGGTAGTCTATTCTGTTTTTCTAAACTTGACACTATTTCCGACTCTCGTCTGCTAAAGTCCAATGATTGTCACGCAAGGTATGTCAATAGCCAGTTGCCTATTGGCTTTGGAGGTTTATTTTGCATCGACTCAATATGATTCGAACAATTCAATTAATTTCGTTTCGATTGTTGAATACGCACGTGTATTGCGTTTCGACCTTGTGCAAATAGACCAAGTTGACCTTTCGTAATAACTGGTTTACCTTAATTCGTTCACTGGGCGAAGGTCAAACAGGAACTGCCCTTACGATCACGCTACACACTGAAAACGTCAAGCTGAAATTTATTCAGCCTAGACCTACAATTTGACTAACACAAGTTTCGGCCAATTCTCGAGGTTTGTATGTGAACTTGTTGACGTAGCGAGTTCAACTGACACAGTTATTTATTTATATACGCATCTAATCGAAATAAATTTCGGTTGTTAAAATAATTTTATTGTTGTGAACATACTAATTGAATACTCGACACGGTTAAAAAAAGTAAGAATCGAAATTAAATAGTAACAATAATAGCCACGAGGAACTCGCTAT
The DNA here is from genome assembly GCA_029286875.1 of Lamproptera curius. Lineage (NCBI taxonomy): Eukaryota > Metazoa > Arthropoda > Insecta > Lepidoptera > Papilionidae > Lamproptera > Lamproptera curius. The sequence continues at coordinate 658,659 of JAGSMT010000176.1, read as the reverse complement.
TTGGGAAAACATGTGGGAATCAAATTACAGAAAAAACGCATAAAAAAAACGGAATAACGCTTAGAATAAAAAATTCAGTTTCATTATTTGTTCTAACGTGAACTATTACCATTACTTTTTATAATTTATGTGAATTTATGAAAACAAAAAATTTCAAATAGTAAAATCGTTTACATATTAGAAGCTTAAGAATGGGTAGCGTAGCTGCTTCGCCTTGAACTCCATGTTTGATCAAGTGTTGATAGTTTCGCTACTGAATTGAGTCTACTGTTTGTCAAACTGTTGTTTTGTTCCCATTATTTTTGCCAACTTATCGAAGGCCGAACATTACTTTCAACAATAATGATGAAGCCAAATACTGAAAAAAATAACTTTAATATTATTTGACGTATTCATCAAAGATTATGGCTATACAAGGGATTTGGTACGATTCTCATCGCGGGAAAAACCTTATAGTGACACTTTCGCTTTGGAAGGACGTTCTTGACCCAGACATTTTTTTTATGACTTTACTTTGTTAGTCGTAACTTGCTAATATTATACGAGTAACTTCGTACAAATCAATCTTTACGACTTTTTAAACATTAAACCGACGTGTTATTTTTTAAAGGCTATTAGGAGTACATAAAAGATGTATATTGTATATATATTTATATGTTAACTAGTCATTTAGTTGCCATAGCTTTGTTTATTTAGGAATAATTTATTACTTAACAATGAAGTGAAACTTAATGTCGTAACAAACGTACATAGGGTTTGGTATAATATGAAATATTTTACATTATAACCCAAATTTCAAATAAAATAGACTGAACTAAGTTAAATGAGTGTTACATGATCTGTTAAAGCATCTAATGTTTATGCAAATTAAATCTCTTTTTTACATTGTTCAAAAATTCGCCTAATTGCTTCTCTTTTATAAACAGATTATTGGTTATATTTTTTTATTAATACTTTCTCAAAGTAATTGATGCATTAACTAAGAAATTATTTGAAAACAATCTGACACATACATTTACTTACATCATCACATACATTACATCATCAGCCTTTGTTAGTCCGCTGCTGGACATAGGCCTCCCCTAATACACCCCTATCCATTAGGGGGTTTGGACCGTATCCCACCACGCTGGTCCAATACGGTTGGTGGGTGGACCGACTTTTACATGCCCATCCGACGCATGGATCATCTTACTTTTCAGACAATTGGGTGATCGGCCCAAATTGCCCTAACCAACTAGGAAACAATAATGAAAATTTGTTGCGTCCCCGCAGGATTCGAACCCACGACCTCCGGTTTCTAAAGCACACACCTATACCACTAGGCTACGGAGGCAGTTGCATTATATATACCTTTTTATACATTTACTAACGGGTGTAATTTTGCCAAAAGGTCGTAATTTAAGTGGTATACATGTTTTCGCAGTACTCACTCTTAATTTCTCTCGTTATCACACGCACTGCAAAGTGTAAGCGCTCTCCGGCGATGTCCGAACCCGACCTTTATATCGCCTGTGGCCGTGGCAATGAATTATATAGTTTGTTGTGACAGTGCAAAGTGTAGAATTATGTAAGGGTAATAAAGTGTTTAACATACTTTATTTCATTACTCTCAAACAAGCAGCAATCAAACCCATCGGCACACAATAGTTGGTAATGGGCCACTATGATTTTTTTTTCTATGTTGATATTATATTATATCAAGTTTTTAATGTAGTTTATACACATTTTACCAAGCTAACAGATAAGCAGTACCGTACGTTTAACTCATCTTACGATTTAAATATCCACCAGTCCAAAAGACTCGTGATTTAAGGTTCCACGACCTTGCTTGCTAGCCGAATTTATAACTTGTTACGCCCATCATAATAATGATACGGTAAATATATATAATAATCATAACAATTCGGGTAATGAACACTGTTGTAATCATTACCCGAACACTTTAATGTTTGTACACTAATGTTTTGCATTAGAAATTTATACCTCCATGCTGCTCATCTATAATGATTTTAGTGTATATGAAGAGAAAATCTTTAACCTGTAAAAAGCACAAGGCTTTCAGAATGAAGAACAATATACAGTCTTCTTGAAGTAAAATTCGTTTTTCGGACTATTATTAACAACTGATCGAGGCTCTTGATTGTAAACAAATCAACGCATAGATAATTCAGGGACGAGACTAAACGCTTTCGTTGTCTCAGTGTTTATGGTTTCATCATTGATGCCGTTATAGTTTTAAACCGCTTTTGAAGGCAAACGACGGACGCTAAATATAAAATTGCAGTTTGAGGACAACTCCAACCGTAAACCAATCGCTATACTATCTATATATATCGAATATATATATCGAATCCCACCACGCTGGTCCAATGCGAGTTGGTGGATGCGCTGGTCCAAGGCGTTGGTGGGTTAAGAGTACGCGCATACAATTACCATTACACACCTTCACTATCGTAGCCCTGTAGGATTTATAACCGCCCGTACCAGAAAGTAATCTATCCCAAAACAAAATTCATATTACCATTTTATCCTTTCCGTAGGATTCGAACCCACGGCCTCCAGCTTCTAAAGCGCAAGTCCATACTACCAGACGGTATACGTTAAAAAAGTAGAACAAATCGTGGTAAGTTTTTGTAAGAGACTGGACCGTGTCATGTTAAATCGTTGAAATTGTTGAAGTCCTTGAGGTATGCGTCTCTCTTTTTAAATTATAGAAAATATGTCTCTATTTTCTGGTATAATGTTTTGTAATTTTCATTTAGTCAGTTAGGTACGGTTGTAAAAAAAATCATGGCTCTATAAATATCTATTTTATTTTTCCGGATCGAATAAAAGATGTAATTGCAATCATCAACACATTTATTATATACCTTTTAATACATTCACAATAGTTGCATTGTGATAGAGAGCTAAACCACGAGCTCAGTTCGTTATTACAAAACCGAGCACCACTGTGAAACTTGGTTTTTAACCGTGATTCTTTATCATTTTAGAAACTCCTTAAACGTTGAGGTTGTTTTCCAATAGTTTATAAAATGTAGCCGTCTACACTTGGGAAATACAAGTACCTACATCTTAGTGCTAAATGATGCGCCAAAATAAGAAGGTGTCTTCAGATTCCAGAAATCAGCCCGCCGCTATAATAAGGAGGGGATGTTACATTTCATTTTTAGGGTCTTTCATCTACTTAGAAGGTAGGTATGTCTCTAAAGGTAGACCCTATCTTACAGTCGATTGACTTGGAAAGTAATATCGCGCAGCCGCAAATTGGTTATGTTAAAAGATTACTGTAGCAGTTAGTGTCATTACTGCATGAGTACTGCGATGACGTCACATACGTTACTGGCTACCCAGCTGACTTGTGTTATTTTAGTTGCTTTTCGATTGAACATGACGTATTGTTTACCACTAGATAAGCAGACTTCTCGGCTTGTCACTTAGTTTATTAAAAACCTCCGTTGCTATCCAAACCGGAACACGATAGTGTTATGTTTTTTGTTTCATTTTCTGTACTGGATTATCGGACGGAGGATAGATAACTATACGCGAACAATTCACATGTATATTTATTCTTGCTAAGACGCTAAATGATATTTAATTAATTTCCAGTGCATTGACTTGTAATTTGTCGGCGCATTCACCTTGCTTTTGCGTATGTCTATTTTATAACTAATTTGCATTGCGTGTCTCTAGCTTATAAAAACTGTTGACTTTGGTCTCTGGTTTTACAACCTTTTTTAATTTCCTTATAAATGTATACAAGTTTTAACAAGTTATTGAAAATGATCAAAAGAAAATTTTATGTTTTAATTTTTAAAATGACGCGGTTTTTTTGTAATACTCTTATCTTAGAAACTTTATGCCATTCGGTACTCGATCGCTGTTGTTTTAAGACCTTGGACTATTCTTTTCAACACATGTAATATTATTTTCATCATAGCTATATTGTAGCTTATAAATTTTAGCTACACTTAGACATATAGTTAGTTTCAATTAAAATAATAAGAGAAATAATGATTGCGTATGAAATAGTTAACCATGTAACATTAAAAACCCACAGTGATTCTATTAGTAAAGCTGAAAAGTTTGTTTAAAACTCAAAAACCACTGACATGATTTTATAGATTAATTTGGTGTTTTATAGCTTATTTATTGCGGAAGACTATTTGCTACAAATCACCACGGTTAGACTAACATTTATGAATAATGTTTCCTTTTAAGTTTTCTAGATAGATATTTTTGACTGAGGCAGAAGACCTTAGTCGCAGCCTAAGGTAAACATTAGTCCAAAGTAACTACTTTAGGCAAGCGATGGCAATAAGCAGTACTGCTACATACGAACGAGGTGGTGCAAAATTAACTAACACAGAAGCAACAACTCGTGTAATGATTTTACATTTGCTGAATCACAATTTCAATTGTAAATTTAACGCACTGTACTCGATCAAGTGACTAACGTGCCATTGTTTATTGTTATCGTGTTTCCGCGAGCGACGCTCATTTGGCGGAGCGTGACACGTCCCTTAGCGATGGATACATTCATTGTTGGCATTAAATTTATCATTCGCCGTACATTACTAACAGTGCCAATTTTGTTATCGGCCTGGTTGTCGGCTGTGAGATCGTTTTTTTGTGTAATGGATTGATTTTGCCCTTTCTACGTGTTTTGGTAAATGTACGTGTACACAACGTCACAATATTCAACAAGGTAAAATATATTTTTTCCAACATTGTAGAGTTCTTTGAACTTTGATTTATAATATTTGTGCTAGAACGCCATCTGTCGATAAATTTAAAAATGTCCTTGCAGGATCGTATTAGCCACTCGTACGCATTCACGAGTTTCGACGATGTTACAGAGTCATACGATAGATGGCGTTTTATACTCGATTACATATTTTTAACAAAAGGTGGTGAGATCCGAATTTTAAATTATATATGAAAATTTATATTTAAACAGAGTTTTGATCATCCGCCTCAATTCTTGTTGTTTATTAAATACTAGCTGTTGCCGGGACTTCGTTTGCGTGGTAATATTAAAAAAAAACAGATATTTTTTCCAAAAAAAGTTCCTCAAGTAACTCTCAGTTTTATATGCTATCTTTTAGAGGAAGTCTCGTCAAAATCGAATCAGCCATGCCAGAGATTAGCCAAAACAAACAGACAGACAGACAAAAACTTCATAAACGTCGTTTTGTCATAAATATCGGATATACATTAAAATGTAACCATTTAAAAACGGTTATATTGATGTTACCAACAGTCACTCCAAATTTATTGATATGTATTGATGTAGTTAGAAATGTATAGAACTTGTAACCGCATTAAATTTAATAAGTGAGAAGTTTTTAATTAAAATTACCGTAAACAAAAATAAAGTATGACGTTTAGATTTGAGTTTCATAGATATAGAATAAAGATAACAAGGAGTCATTGATTACTTTGCAGTAAATAAACTGTTATTTATATCATATATATCATTCGACAGCCTCTACAATAAAATAGTCAAAAATCTACTTTTAACATTATCTCATGCAATAGGGATATATACCACCAATTATAATTAAGATGAATTATAATTAACTGACTACTGGAAAGTAGGTCATTACGAGGGAAATTATACTTGTCAACATTAATTTATGACTACCAGATAAGAACAGCGTTGATAATTCTAGAACCGATTCCTTTCCCCGCGCTCCGTATCTTTTATTCCCTCAGTCAGATGTCGGCGTAAAAAGTAAACCCAGTCGATAAATACACAAAGTCCTAGTTGCAACAAACAATGATAACTGCGATAAGCGCACATACAACTCCGGCGCTGTGTTCCTTCAATCAGTCCTTATCAATAACACGAGGCACTTACCGCCCGTTCCTCCGTTCCGAAGCGCGTAATGTGCCATTTAAATATTTAAACTACCCGCCGCCATGTTTATTAATTCATTAGTCAAATGTTTCCTCGTGTATTATGGAACAGCGAGTGTGGATATTGATAGTGTGGTGAAATGATGTGGTCGGTGGAGGCTGGTACTTCCACTTCGCGGGCGGAGCGTCGCCCTCTAGTGCTGCCTATAAGGGTGCCGCGCAGCTACGGCAGTGTCTTCCCTTACTACAGATTCGTCAAAGACACCCTGAGAGAGTCGGTGATACGCGAGGTTTGTTTGGTGACACTCGGTTCGTTGCTGTATCACACAAATAATCATAGTTATTTGTATATTAATATTGTCACACTTTTAACGCGTGTTAGGAAAACGGTTTATTGTGGTAAGTAAATACTAGTTGACTTGTGCATATTTGTTGCGTTTTAAACAAATGTTTCCGTTACTCCTCTTTTGATTTTGGTGGCGTTATGCTATAGAGATTTGCTTACACCATAAATTGTCTATTCGGAACTAAAATCTTGATTTCAAAGCAATAATTCTCATGTTCACTGTACTTTTATGTAAGCGAGCAATCCGAACTGTTTGACTTTATGTATGTATAAATACTACATACGGAGCGTTATAGTGTATTTTTCCTTTTTTATTGTGGTGCGCTCAATATAGTCTTGTAGCTTAGCGCTTCGAATGTAAGTCTTTTAGTAATTTTTTTTTTATTATTAGCTTATTGTGTGATAATTACATAGTTCGTCGCGAATGCACACAAACCGAACGAGTAATTACTCGTAATTAGATGATTTTATTGATAAGACATTATTTATATGCAAAGTGAGCGTTTACATCGTAGAAATGCTGTGTTAAACCATCCGGTGTCCAGTTACATCTGGCGCCAGCTGTCTTAACTATCTTGTTCCTGAACTATGTTATCGTGTATGCACTTTGCATCAGTTTTTTAAGTCTATACGTATCTATGTTGCGAGATTTGATAAAATATCGTAAACCCTATAAGGCTCTGCTATTTTTGTATAATGTGAAAATCAACAATTTTAAGGGTCACTTTCCTTTTTTAAAAATAACAAGACAAGGTGGACATTTAACTGATTCCAAGTAATATCTTGCCTCTTATTAAATGCAGCCTAAGTTTTCCTTAACCATGTCGTACTGATAACGATAAACTCGTTGAAGGCATAACATTAAAGGGAAAAATAAGTTAAGGCAACAAAATAGACGCGAAAATCAGATGAAGTATCGGATCTTGCACTCAATATTAACGCGGTGTCCCTTAAACCGGAACACAACACAACAGTGTTAAAAAATGAAAGAATACTGCTTTGCGGCAGACATAGGCGCCGGTACTTGCTTATTCAGTCGTCCCTCTGAAAAATGAGGACCTGTTAACAATTCATTTCTAGAAAATAAAAGTAATAACCTTAGAATTGTGTAATACCAAGACAAATCCTTTCGCGGTATCTTTTGCGAAATAGTCAAGGCGATATTGATAAAAATCCGCTAATCTTTGATACAACACAATGTTGACTGGAACGATTAATATTTACGTTTACGATCTTTACTTGGAAGTACTCTTGCTTTGGCATATCATAAGCCAATTTTCTTATTATATTGATACGTTTAAAAGTAAAGGTAAATTGTGTTTAAAAGTAGGTAATTAGCCGCAAATTTAAAGCAAACCTCTATGGATGTAGTTGACAGTAAAATCACCATTGAATTATGACAATTGTCAAACGTCAAATATGTTCATTGTTTCAATAAATAAAGGGCAAAATTTTAAGTATGTGGTAAGTTAATGACTTTAAATTGTTATTTCGTTGCGTGAGCGCTAAATATATTATTTTCAACAACATACCAACCATGTTTAACACCTAAATATCAATACTGTATTTGTATGTTCCGATTTTTAATAATTCGATGTATCGAACGATTACCATCTAGTAAGTAGGACCACTACATTAATTGTATTGATACTATTTTTGACCGCGTAATAATATACGAAGAATTCTTTTTACCAAAATCGTACCAGCCATTCAGAACAAACAGACAACCAGAAAAAAAAATTATAAAAAAGGTTACGTTATATGTACCGGTTACGTATTATAGTAACTCATTAAAAGACGGTTACTTTAATGTTGGTCACTCAATTTTAATATCAGTATAGATATAGGTAATAACATTCTACTCAATTGAGCGATTATTTTTCGATGTTCATTCATAATCTATAATAGTTGTGGCTGGCATTTAAAACGAGACTGGCACTGCGTTGATGGCCCATTGAGTAGCGGCCAAATGAGCGGCACGAGCTAAATACCGATGCTGCCCTTAGTTTCATGTTCTTTTATTGCATTTTAAAGGCGCTTTTCGCAAATAGTAGCCAATTAGATTCTATTTCTAAACCTCCGCCGTGCGTCCGAGCAATTACGATGTTTATATTTAAAGTGTTCACTTCTAAGGTTTTTGCTATGAATAAGGCTATCCTAACGGTTAACATGAGGTTATCATAACATAAATTTTATTATTTTAAAAAATTGGGACAATTAGGTGATTTTTCAGAAATTGTCCTAACCAACTAGGAAACAAAAATGAAAATTTGTTGAGTCCCCGCAGGATTCGAACCCAAGACCTCCGGTTTCTAAAGCGAACGCCTATACCACTAAGCTACGAAAGCAGCGAATTAATAATTACTTACAATAATTTAATTCAAGTTATGATATTTATTATATATATAGAGGTTCTCACCTATATATTGACTCCACGATACCTCTGGAACTATAGAGATCAGCTAAGAACGGCTTTTGCGAAATTCCACCCACAAGAGGGGTTGCGGGGTTGCTAGTATTTTATAAATATCTTTGTTAGATAATACATTCGGTTTATTTCGCAAATACTATAAATGGACTCTTCCCAGGGTCCATGGTCACGGGACCGGCTAAAATGTTAGGCGTCGAAAAGTCAGTGTTTCGATCAATTTGGCTACCGTCAATTTATTAGAAAAAATTATATAATCAGAGACACGCTGAACTGACGGGATAATGAGGACTTACAGTATTTATGTGCTTAGTTTTAATATTTGAAATCATTGGATCCCCAACGGGTGGTAGTACCCGACCATCCTCTCTATTGAAAGGATGTTTTTTTTTTATTTCAATATCCTCGTAAATCATCCTTGGTTCCATTATCGAAGTTATTTTGCAAAGATTTGTGGTTATCAAATCTTATGTAATAGTTAGGCTAGTCCAAAATGTGAAGCACCGACGGCTGAAAAAGTGTGACCAATTATTTATCAGATCCGCATATTATTTTCCGTGGATTTTGCACCTTAGAATATGTTACTATAATTATAAATAGCTCAATTGTTATTACCTATTTAGTGCCGCATGATTTCAATTACCCTGTATTCATTATCGTATATTTTTATGTTTATCTATATATTAGTTGCTCTACGTTTAGCAGATAGAGAATGAGTCTTAATGACGTTAGAGGCATTGCTTGCTAAGACAGGTTCCTACAAACGGAAAATTATTTATAGCAGCACGCACTAATATCATATTTTACCATCCGATATTTTACAAAGGCTGCGTAAATTACTGTGCAATAAAGGTATTTCCACGTTATCAGATAAATCTTCTGTTTAGACTGTGATTTAACACTAAACAAACCCAGAAGTTAATCCTTTGCTTACCGAAATCGTGTATAAGAGCCGCCGTCTGGTCATTCGGCCGCTAGACGACTTTAATATTTTTGCTAATGTGCTGAAAGCGGGAAAGGTATATTTGATACATAAATGTGCTATAGTTATATATTGTAAACTTTGATTAAATGCTGCGGCACCAAAATGCTCCGGGCGGCATCGTTCATCAGAACCTATGGCCAGGTAATAAGTTTTGGACTTAGTTTTAGTAATATATCAAATCCAGCAATTTTCGGATTTTTCGCGTTAGCTATATATATTCATTCCCGACGTTTCGAACTCTTTCCAGCATCCATGATCCAGACGTTTTTGGAATAACCGTCAGAGGTTTTATTTTAAATTTTGTTTTAGTAAATAAATGCGTGCGTATGTTTTTTTTATGTTCAATGCAAAATTTTCCTTATGCAGTTTTTTTCCTTAGTTTTTATGATATCAAATATTTAATAAAAAGAGCCAACAGAAGTTTAACGTTGAAAATATGAGTTACTGTTAGAATTTACAACTAACGAAATTTTGTAGCGTATATAATATTTTCGAAATAACATTTAATGGAAGAAATATTTATATAGATACTAAACAAAACCGTTTGACTTTAAATCAAGCTAAGTCATACTTTTCACTTAGTGTAAGAATTGTATTAGATAAAAATTCTTATGTAGACAAAATAGGTCATGCTTTGGTATTGTATTACTTTATTAAAAGAGTGGCTTCGCCAATACCGGTAATTGGCCCTTGCTTTATAAACTGGAGGTCGTGGGCTCGAATCCCGGGGGAAAACAACTTTGTGTTGGCATGTAAAAACTCGATTCCACCCACCAACCTGCATTGGACCAGCGTGGTAAGATACGGGCCATAAACCCCCTAATGGATTAAGAGAGGCCTATGTTCAGCTGTGGACTAACACAGGCTGATGATGATGATGATGAATAAAATTTAAGGTTTATTTTATATGGACAAACGCCCGTTCTAACAGTACAAGAAGGGCTTTTGTGGGAATCGCTTTGACTAGAACGACCACGTTGTACCTTTCTTGCGCATTTTAGTTGGGGTTTCAGGTACGTTTCTATAAGCTTTTTGACCTTACTCGCCGCAGCCCCATCTCGGGGCTAATGCCATTGTAACTATCCCTCGAAATGGCGTACAAGTAACGAATATAGCCTCCGCGGTTAGGTCGGCAGGTTCGAACGTCAAGAGAATATCAGCACTACATTATTAACTTGCAGAAGTACGATATAAATTGATCATATGCTTAAACTAAGATTCATGGGTCGGACGGGCAAACGTTTGTCGCTTTAGAAATGTATATATTTATATATTTCATCTATAACATGCAGTTAATCCGTTTGGGTTGTGGGTTTTTTTTTGGCAAATAAACCTACCACTGGAAGTCGACAAAAATACGTGGAAGTGAGGAAAATATTCAATTATTAATTTATTGTTATGCTGTAATCATGTCATTGTTACAATATCTAAAGTGTAAAAAGGATGTCTTCGCTAAACGTTGTATATATATAGTATTTTATCGCTATGCATGATTCTTCCTTTATTAATTATCTGCTACGCTCCCATGTTAATATTCTAATTTGATTTAATTACTTAGAGACTTTTTAAAATTTAGAACTTCGTGCGACACGAAGATTCATTATCATTTAACTAACGGAAATTCATAATTATCATTGATTTATAATCTTTTCAATCATAATATTTATATTAATAAAGCGATTATATTGATTGCTCGTCAATCTGCTATAATCAGTAATTTAAGTGAAAAAAATAACTAATCATAACGCATTTCAATTTGGCACATTACTAAAAAAAATGTTTCAGCTAAAAGCATTTAGAACATTGCTTGATTTATGTATTGAAGTTATAATTTTAGCACGATACATTAAATCTTTTATATTAGAAATCAAAGCTATACTTGCGTTGTCGTCATATATAAGTTATAGAAACGACTCAGTTATATTCATCTAAAGTCGCAAGTCGTCCGAAGAACGCGATTATCAATACAATTGAATTGAACGTACTACCTATATACTACTAACGGACGATCTTTACATCATGATAATATAGAATATTACCGTAATATAGGACGGTAATACCATAATCCAAATATGTTTTACCACCGGACCACCTTTTAGAATTTTTATAACATGCAGAACAACTTTATCCAAGCCAAGAAAAACTAGGGATCAATGTGAAAAAATCTTATGTCAAATTCTTTAGGTGCCGAAAAGTAAGCACTCTTATTGTTTGATTGCGTGGAAATTGTCTTTGGCATAGGATATAGGAAAAGGACAAAACAAATTTGTTTCTTTATAGGGTTCGAACCAATATCAAAAAAACCTGCCTAAATCACTAGTCGGGGCAGTTACAATACCTTGACAGGTTTCCAGTGAAATAGTTAATTCAAATAAATTAAGCGATTCTGGAATGGGCGATGTAACAATTGACCATTTTTAATGTATTTTACTAGTAAAATCATCATGCCTAAACTTTTTATATATCTATATGTTTTTAATGTAAACATTGTAATAATAACGTATGTCGTTTTTATACAATGCTAGTGTAGACAATAAAATATCTATAACTTTATATAAAACATTATAGTTTACTAGGTTAAAGTTAATAAATATTATCATAGTATTAGCTACAACACAGTAATATTTACAAAGAAAAGAATTACCTTCTTTTCTTTGTAGTAGAAGAAAAAACATTAATAGTAAAATGCATTCGTATTGCCAGTATTGTGGGATGTGATCGACACTCGGTTGAGAATTGCTGGGGTTTTGTTGTAGTACGATTCATCGGTAATATCATCGAAATCCAAAAAGCACCTAATGGAAAGATAAGTCAATGACATACGAAGTCAAATTTTATTTAGTACATTATTTGAATGATATCCATAAATTGTAAATCAAGATCGGCTAATTGCAACAATTTACTTAGACACGCACTTTTTCTTGCCTCATCACCTCTATCGCCGATATTTCTTTAGCTTATATGCACATAGCAGTTTACAAGATACCATGACCGGTCTAAACTTTCGACACTAAAAATATTCACGATTAAGTATATATTTTTTCCCAAATATTAAGTTACGTTTGTTGTACAGCAATTGGTGAGTTTACATTTTACCCTTAAAAAATAGTGCCTTTTTTACTTTTAAACAAGATTACACATTAATGTGTTCCGGTTTGCAGGTCTCCGTACCTTATGAAACTATAGGTAAACTAGGCGAAATTTTCGATTCAATTAGATTTAACTTTTCTAAAAGGTTGAAAGACTTAATTGATCGATATTAACCATTACGTAAATGTTCTCTCGCTTCTGCGTACAATAAGTAAACCTATTTACAAAATATTATATTCATAGTTAAAAAGCTGTTTATAGCCATATCATATTACATTCGTGAATGTATTATTCCTAATGAACACACTTCGTTTGTGCCTTGTAAATGTAATCAATCACGTGAGTTCTAAGAAGAAGAACATTAAAAAGAACATAATAAGCGCATCGCAACGTTCCCGGCGCTCGACTGGATGGAATCCTGCAAAACCGTTATTCTTTACTTCGCGCACATCGAGGATCTTCACCTTTGCGTCGTTTTGCTCTTTGTTTATGACATAAATAGACACTGCGGGCCGGTTGCGAATTGTTACCGTCACCCAACGTAATATTAATCCTTTCTAGACGAAAAACTTGTTCTAGTAATAACCTGGAATCGAAGCACGTTCATGCGAAAATACCTATTTTTATGTAAATAAGATAGATGTGTATTAAATCAGAATTGATCTTAATTACGTGATTAGCATTTATACGAATTTTATTCTTAATTTTCACTCGTAAGCCAGCGACGTTTATGCGTGGCTGTAATGTATTACAAATATTATATTTATTTTCAACTAACGTATGCAAATAATTGTCGCGAACGTGTTAATTTGCTTGATATTATCAATTGGCATGTCTAATATTTAAGCGTCCTATTAGAGTCAGGCAAAAAAGGAACCGTAGACGAATCATTAATGGCTTTGTTTACGTTTACAATAATTCGATCCCCCGAATAGTATAATGGGTGCGTAAATGTATGGTGCGGGCGGGGGCGGCGGGTGCTCCGTGGCCGTCGTCCGTCCGCCGCCACAACGTGCGTAGACGCCGCGCAACATGCTGCCCCCCGAGAGGAACGCTCTGCGCCCCGCCTCCGCGGTCTTCAAGCGCCTCTCGCTTCGCACTTTCAGCACCTACTCGTTAGTACGTATCCGCCGCGGTTCATTCATCGGCGCGCCCGCCCCCCGCCCGCCCTTCCGCGCGCCCACCGCCCAACGGGTAAACGTCGCGAGCCACACAGGCCGAGCTCCCCCGTCGCGCCGCTCAATCTCGCTCAACAGTCGCGACGCTCGCAAATCTGTCACAGGACGCGACGCGCTTCCGTGCTATGCGCCACTCGTACCATGTCGCTGCACCCGCAACTGCCCGAGGCGACGGGCGGCGACAACGAGTACGTGCACATTCGGTGCCTCATCGCGAACATACATAGGCCCAAGAATGTTTCGAGGCCGCCCGTCGCACAGATGGAGACGCCGCTCGAAGTTGTCCAGGAGTCGCCGGGCTCGTCGGACACCGAGCACAGCGCCAGCAGTGCCACCGGCTCAGAGAAGTCGGAGAGGTCTGAAGTTAAACCCGAGGTCAGTCTACCTGTGGAGGGTCCACCGACGCGCCGGGCCAAGAGCAACAGCTTTGCGGGTCCCATGCTCGCGCCGCCCGTGCTGCAGCATCACAAACGAAGGCGGCCGTCGTTCCTTCACCTCCATGTAGGCGGCGGTGGCGGTGATCAGACGGGCGCCCACTCCGCCGGCCCCCACTTCAGCGTGCCACGCTTCACGGTCACGGCGCCGCCAGGGGAGCAGCGTCGCTTCAGCCATGGGTTCGCCTTCCACGGCTTTGCCCTCCGCCGCCATTCGAATACGGTCTGCTCATTTGTGGGGATTTCCCGAGTGTGAACATGCTTCTTTGTAACAACCGTTGACCTGTGAATTGAGTGTGTTTTTTACTAACTGCTGAATATACTGCTAGTGTATAAGAAACTGTAGTCTTGCATGACGATCAAATATTAGTTTTGAAATATAAATTTTAAACTGTTATGATCATTTAAAATATAGTGCTAAAGAACATGTTTGTGATAAGCAAAAAGTTTTTGTTTTTTATTTGATTTGTCGCATTATTTTTAGTGACGTGTTTATTTCGGAATAAATAAAACAAAAAATATCATTTAATTAAGCAAGTAATTACTTTAGTCTTATCGGTAAAAATTATTCGCTTAAATGCAAGGATCCTTACATATTTTCACGTGCAGAATAAATTGAGCTACCTTGTGATATCGTTATCACTATATCTATTAACAATATTCATTATGTACGTCGTTGTTCGTGGCAGGCAAACGTTTTCACGGGTGTGGATCGAGTTAATTTTTTACCCATCATCAGCTTAATGAAGTTAAACATTAATGAAATGAAGCGTTGGACATTGCAATCTAGTGAGGTGTTATTACCAGCAATTATTATAATGTGCCTGTTTTTGTGTGTACCCGATCGTATGAAATCTAACATGCATGTTATATCGTGTGGTGTTACATTATTACCGAATATGCTCGAAATCCTCTCATAAAACTGTAGTGACGTCAATTATAATCGACATACAAATTAGCATTATTTATTGACTTTCATTCGCTGCGTAATATTATTGGACCTAATATGAATATTTATATTTGCGCCGTTTATTTCAGTTACTAATTAAGCGTTAAACCTGAATAGTGAGAATTCTTCGCTCTTGTTTTGTGTCACCTGTGACCCCGTGTACGATAATGGAACGTATGCTATTGTGTACAGAGTCTTCACCGCAGCGAGTCGATGGTGTCGCTGGCCTGTTTCAAGACGCTGTCTCAATTGGTGAACAGTGATGACACCACGGAACTGCAACAGTATCTCGCGAACAACAAGAACATCAACATCGACGACAAGGACGAGGTATGCTAATGAAAGAATACATTACGTTATATTTAGGATACTGGACTTGTCATTATCATAACGAGTGGCATGTTAACGATAAACAAGCTTTGGTTGGGATGTTGCCTGTTATTTACGCTAACTTGTTAGTTAGAAATATTTGCGAGTGTTTAATAATATTCAGAGTATTTTGGCTTATTAAACTTTAATTAAAGCTTTCAATTATCGACAGAAGTTTCTTCAGTATTTTGTTCACCAGCATCCTATCTTAGTCCACTGCTGGACGTTAGGGAGGTTATGCCCACGACCTCCGGTTTCAAAAACTCATGCTCTAACCACTAGGCTACGGAGGTAGTATTTTGTTACGTTTTTTAATTTGTACTCAGACATTTATTGTTATAGTCCACGTACCTAGTACTTTTTGGATACCAATTTGAAAATAAGCAAAGAGATAGGTAGTTTTATGGTATTTTATTTCATTTGTTCCGTTCATGATCAAAGAGTGATATAACGAACCCAAAAGCTTTCCTTATCAAGTGTCGAGCTAAAACCCAATGTGCCCAAAGATATATTATAATGCATACGGAGCCTTGTCAGCAGTAGTGATAATATTAACATTGCTAATGCGCTACTTATTCTCGTTTATGCATCAACAACGTCTTATCTCTGTTCTTGAGACGATTATAATATTTAAGACTTTCGTGATATTTGACGGCAGTGTAGTGGTATATAAGAATTTGCATGTGCACGAACAAAATGTCGTACGTATTTCCTTCTGTCATTTTACTATCTCAGAAAATTCTTTATTAGACTTTGGGTAAAAACTGTGTACCTGGCCTTGCTATATATACCTCGTAAGAAAAAACAGATAAACTTTTCAGTTAGTAGCTTTTTCTGGTTTCCTTAATGTACTATAGATTACAATATTGGATCACCAGCATGGAAATGCATAATTTGTATTTATGCCTAAAAAATATCTATATTAATAATAAAATTGTTATATAAAATCATTCCGAGCTAAACTTGGTAAAACGCTTACGAACTACGTACGCAAAAAATAATATTAGCTTTGTATCCCAAAATAAGGCAACAATGATTAATACCCTTTCTTTACAACTTAAAAGTGATGCTCATTAATAATTTTAATGCTTTTCGCAAAGGAACGTTTCGGATAACCAGTAACTCGAGATTGTTTACTATAATTCAGACTAATTAACGTTATTAATTTAATGGTAGCATTACCTAGAATAAACAAATGTAGATAAACGAAATATATTTCAAAAACAAAAAAATGTTCTTGAAAGATCCTTATATATATACGTATGAATCAGTTGTTATAATAGAATTTAATGTTACGTATAGATAAATAAAGGTAGGCCTTTTTCAATGAACGCCAAGACGGCCGATCTCTTGTTACTCGCTGCCAACTTGAAACGGCTACTGCACGGAGATTGGCACCCCACCTGGTTGGGAGTCGACCAACGATACGTCTTCCCAAACGCGGCCTCTACTCCAGAACCTTATTGGTACATCGGCCATTCGTTCTTCTGACTATAGAAGTGCTAATCTTTTGCAATATGTCGGTGACTTTAGGTCTTTGACGGATAAATTCGTTACGAATTTTATCTGACAAAGAAATTCCGAGCGTGACGCGTTCCATAGCCCGTTGAGCTACGGCAAACTTGTGGACCAACTCTACAGTCATAGCCCACGTTTCGGCCCCGTATGCTGTTTTATTGTGCTATACATCATTTTGTAAATAGATTTTGAACTTTAATATCCAGCTTGCGGGTATTTCCTTTCGTTATATATATCTGGATTGGTGTTGTTGTTATTTAGTTTCAAAATCGATGCGATTAATTTGACAAATGAGGAGACATTTGACAGACAGAAGATTGACTTATTTAGGTGTTGGCAGTCTCGTTACTATGATTTAGTCGTATCAAAGGGCGGACAAATCTGTACGGCGCATTTAGCGTATTACTAAGTATTGATCTAATTAAATATACCTCCTAGATTGAACTATCCATTTTTGTCAATTACTCGCAGTTTTATCTATTGCCGAAGTAATACATTTGTAATACGTCAAAATGCGTGGTTAAAATTGGTAACGTTTAAAAATGTACAGATAAATGCACGTAAAGAAGTACCGCATAGTTTAGATCATTAAATCATAATTTTTATATATTATTTTTAACAAGCATGGAACTTTATTAATAACCATAATGCCAAAGAAACACTAAAAAGAAATTTATTGCAAACAATATAACAACAATATGGCGTTGTAAACAGTTTATATTGATAAATGTTTAGTTAATTGGTTTCATTGTATTAAGAAGAATGACATGACGTGGCTTTCATAAATCCACATCTTCCAGGCTTAGTAGGCAGACTTAATCTACCGATCAATCTTGGGTAATACGAATAAATATATATTATAGATTTAAAGTAATAATTTACGTTGCTATATCAGTATCTTTCAATAAGAGTTCTAGTGCTCAAAAGGACTATGAAAATTACACATCCTGAGCATTTTTTTTAATATAAAGTATAAGAGACATAATTATACATAATATTTACAACTAGTACCATATCATTTAATAACATTGAACACACATTCATTTTTAACCTCTTTTGCCTTTATAAATTAACCCTGCACAAGATTAGTATCCTGTCTTGCAGGGTACAGAACAATAGATTAGCTAGTCCCAGAAGTTACAAATATCAATATGTTCATTGGTATAATACTCTGAGTGCCACAATTATAAAAAAATTGAATTACTGAATATAATAGATTTTGTAATTGCGAAGTGTAATTGTCTGCTCTCAGAATGGTACGACTGCTCTCATGTGTGCCGCGGAGGGCGGTCGGACTGCGTCGGCGCGGGTGCTATGGCGGCGGGCGCGGACGCGTGCGCCTCCGACGCGGACGGCTGGACGCCGCTGGCCTTCGCAGCGCGCGGTGGTCATCTACCTGTGGCCAGGGAGCTGCTAGACGCCGGGGCCCAAGTCGACTCTAGGGACTGCGTGAGTTAAACTTGTCTGCAGTTTTACGGAATGATATGAGTCTATGGGTTTCAATGTGTTATTCGCAAAAATTTTATTGTATTTTATGATTTTTTTATTGTCTCTTGTTCAAACATTGATTGAAATTGGGAACTTTTTACTGTTAAATGTTTGGTTGATTTAGTGAATGATCGTAACAGCGTGAATAAAGAGTGATGTGATATATTTATGTTCCTTTAAATGTAATCATTCTATTGTCGTTGTTTACTAACAATTCCGTGAGATTTTCAAGTAACTGAATCGCTCGCCTGATTACTTCTGAACTATACAAGCAGCGAATGAGTATTGGAATCTGTATAAGCAATAAGCTGATGATTAGTCGCAACCTCAAAGACCACGCAAAATTAAACCAATAGAGATATTTCTCCACTAATATTGTTGACTTAAGTACCGGATCTTTTTTACCTCTGATGTAGTTGCTCTATCGCTACGCACTACTCAGCAATTGGGGTCTTTTCCTGTACATGTTTTTAGACAATCACATCGCGTCCCACCGACGTAACTCTACCGTGTTACCCGAGCAGACATTGTGACCCGAATTTAATAGAGCAATGACCAAAATGTATTCTCGACTGTGCATCCAAAATATGTATATTTATACGACGCGTGGAGCCCTGCCAAGATGTCAGTGACATCCACGCATACTTAAATCCGGTTAAAATACACACCAACACTGTCACATAGGACCCCTTTCATAAACAATGTATTAATAGAAGAGTTCCCTTTATTAGCGCTAAGCGGCTGACAGGGCCGCTCTTAAATATGTGGCCGCTGACGGACGAAGGTCGTTGCAACGAATGAAGTTTCCCAAATATTATTTTTAATGCATTTCTTTCGTCAATGACAATGGGTGTTTACAAGTTAGCTTATGACCATCGCTAATTACTCTGCCGTTCTATTTACGTATGTTTTTATTTTAGCGTTATCTAAAATAATAATCATAGGTGATCGTTATGACGTCGCATTCATTATTAATTCGTGAATCGGTCGGGATCGAATAAATTATGTTGCAATGATTCACGTACCTCAGTTTTTACTAATAGTTTTTAGTATGGGTTTTTTGAGTTAACGCGTCATGCATCAACGTGATTACGAAGAGGAACTTCTATGATAATATTAACGAGTAGTACAATAATAAATGTTGTGTTGGCCGAGATAGTATTATATATATCAAATGGGAATTAACCTCTGCTGGACGAATTTTCTCTTAGGACATGTGTAACAGAGCCATATTGGATTTGTAAAAATGCATTTTCAATGTAAACCAAACAGGTCATTAAATTTAACGTACATTTTTCGACATACATCTGCGCAATGCTTACTACTATATGGACATTGAATTCTATATTGCTCTAGATATAATAAGCATGATGTGGTTTTTCAGATTTTTAAAATTATCGTATACGCGATATGAATATGAAAGATATTATAACGATTTTTTAAATCATGTGTGTATGTGTGATATGTTTACATCCTGAAACCATATTTTCATAGCACACATTGACTTATAGCGTTAATAAGTTTTACAAGTAATTCACGTTAATTTTGAGAATCTTATTATAAATACTTTACTACAATAAAAAAACAGTTACAGTTTTAATACATTTTTGTACTCTTTTGTTTTGTAATGTCTAGGCTATAAACTATATAAGTTTAAATGTTTCGGTGTCTGTTCGTAGGGTGGTTGGTCGCCGCTGATGTGGGCGTCCTATAAAGGACACGACGAGTTAGTTGCCCTTTTACTGGAGAAGGGCGCCGATGTTCACGCTCATGGAAACTATAATATAAAGTGAGTAGCTTCTGTTTGTTACTTTTAATTCCATACACTAATTCAAACAAAATAATATATGGAATTAGTTTAGAAAGGCTAGTTTAATATTTCAAAAGGCGTCAATGCGTTTTACGTTTTAATACAACATCAACAACATCATCAGCCTGTAATAGTCCACTGCTGGACAAAGGCCTCCCCTAATACACCCCTATCCATTAGAGGGTTTTTTGGACCGTATCCCACCACGCTGGTCCAATGCGGGTTGGTGGGTGGACCGACGTTTTACATGCCCATCCGACGCATGGATCATCTTACTTTTCAGACAATTGGGTGATCGGCCCAAATTGCCCTAACCGACTAGGAAACAACAATGAAAATTTGTTGAGTCCCCGCAGGATTCGAACCCACGACCTCCGGTTTCTAAGCCACACGCCTATACCACTAGGCTACGGAGGCAGTCCTACGTTTTAATAAGCAATGTCATTTCTTTTGAGTCCTATTTTGGTTACGATGTATGAAAATAAATCGTCCGTATATGTCACGAGTATATACTAATGTCATTTGCAATTGTTTCAGAATGAAGCAATTAGCTAATTGTGCACTAATTAGGTGCATAATCTATCAAATTAGTTTCATCTAATGGAGTGCTGTAACAAAATATAATGTTTATCCGCTTATAATAATCCGTGTTTACTTAATCCACGTTTAAAGTAATGTATTTACCGTAAAGTAAAAGGATATCAATTTGTTATAGGTTTTTATAAAAAGATACCCGTCTAGTTAGTATTCCGTTGAAAACAGAAGGCACTAAATTTAGTTCAAATCAAATAGTACGTTATAGTCTTTTAACTTGTGTCTTGTTTGCCTCATTAAGTGCATATTAATTGGTTCGATTTAAAAAAAAATGTTTGTTTCAAAGGACGAAGTAATCGTTTTTAACCTTCTGACAACTTCGCGAAATGGGTTACCATTGGTGCAACAAAATTCAAAGGACGTAATATTCTTTGTTATAACCTTCTCTTGATATTCTTAATTAACCTTCAAGTCGACGTATAATGAAATTTCTTTTATATTTGTGAAATAAAATAGAAGCATTTATTTTATTGTTTGATTTAACTACTGTTCATATTTGGCAATTAACAATTGAAATCAATGTGAATACCTTGAAATATAATACACCATTTCTTTTCTTATGTTCGAGGTGAATATTCAACCAATTGTTTTAATTCACGTTTAGATATCTAAAAATGTATGTCAATAACAATTTTGCCTAAAGCAACTGCTGTTGCAAATATTTACTATATGTTTGTAAATGTAAGTATGTTTGTAATGTAAATGTAATGTAAATAAATATTTAGAATACGTACCCGTAGGTCACATTTACATTCCGTGTCACACGGAAGTAATTCAATTAATTTATCGGTCTAGAAACGTCGCATGATTTACGCGTCTTGTTAATTTTCGCGCCAAAATTAAATTTTCCGACGCCAAAGCTGCTTAAGGTGATCAGGTGAAACTTGTTTAATTTTATTTCATAAATTATCATATATATGTAACGAGTTGAGACGTTTATGACTCCATTAGATATAGGTCTCGTGTTTTATAGCTCATATTGAAATAATTATATGGTCGCTGTATTAGAAATAGGAAATGTAAACTATAAAGACAAAATATTTTTACTAACAATTTTTATATATTTTTGTAAAACGATGGTGTTTCAAAAATAGTGTCAGCACATAAGAAATATTGCGCTCCCATTGCTTGAAAGACGTTTATGTCATAACCTTCGGGATCACTGCCAATGTAAAAGAGATACGAATTGAGATTATCATGACACAATACAAAGGTTTATAAAGGTATTATGCCATTATTATTACATTTACCAAAGATACATCATCTATACAGATAAAATTGGAGTGTCCGTTTGTAATATCAAAATTACTGTTTTTAAATGATTACATTGTGATAAATAATCGATACATATTACAATTTTTCTTTAAATTTTTGTCTGTCTGTGATTTACATGCGAACGAAATCACGCGCAACAGCTAGTATAGAATTGATATAAACAATTTAACCTATGGCAACTGAGACGCGTCGTACTTATGGTATTGTACCTGGTTCATTGCCGCTTAGTGATTGGTATTCGAGACATCGATATCAATAGGAACGCGTATTACCTTGGTTACATAAATTCTACATTTTATGTAGCTCTGATATACGGTGATGAGACTCTGGCTAGTTTAACTGACACTAATCTTTTTTAATACTGAATAACCTTGATTTAAAGTTTACTAAAGACCTTTGAAATACAAATGTGTATGGAATTTGAATTGAAATCAATTTTAATACTATAGTTATGCAAAACACACTGTAATTGATAACTTAGGTTTTCTTTAAACATTTTTTTACTCTTATTTGTCTGAAGAAAGTCTTAAAGTAACCGCGTTTGTCATTATTTACATTGTGACCTAAACGTGCTCTATCGTTCAGCGAGATATAGGTCTAGTGTTCATTAAGATTAAGAAGGTTGTTTCTCGCAGTTCCGTTATAAAATCTAGTTGAATCATGATAAAATTATTTAAACAATTTGCTATTGATAAGTATTGATTATTGTATATAACATTATTTTCTTGCTTTTTTCCTTTTCCGCTTTGTAGGGTTTCTAATTTTGTTCGTAGCGAACAAATCAGACGAACTAATTTGTTATTCTATTTTCTATTATATATAGACTCTATTATCTACAGCTGTTTAAATTAAATATTACTTGTAAACGATATATATTATGGAAATGTTATGAGGTTATATAATTTTAACACATTTGATTATATTATATCCATACAGAATTCCATGAATTTTGACATAAGTCGACTGCAAGTTGTATGTTCGTTCGTGTTAGTTCGTTTAGCAGAATACTGACATTTCATTCTAAACTTTTGACCGCCTTCCTAAAAGAAGAAGGTACTCAATTTGAAGTATATGTTTTTGCGAGTTTGATTAAAAGCGGTACAGCATTTTTATCGTTTCAGCTTCATATCAAGTAAGTGTTTATGTATGGTACTGCCTCATGTTTATGATATAGTTACTGCAGTATCTTCTTTAACAAAACAACCCATAACTGTTGTCGTTAAATTTCATATTTATCATTGCTAGTGATTATTATTTATTGCTTTTATGAGCCACATATCAAAGCAGAGTTGTGCCAATTTCATTGTATCATCACGTAAGTGCTCATTAAAAATAACCGCAGTACAATTATGTAAGGGAAATATTTTGTTACAACATATTCTTTACAATATTGATTACTATTCTTTCTTTTTGATTTAAGCAAAATTATTATGAGCAATACTACATTTTACAAAAATAGTTAAAACGAGACAAGGACAGGTACATAAATGTTTGAATAAGGAATGTTGCTATTATAGAATTTTATTTTAGATTTTTTCATAACTCGTGAAAGTGTTTTGGTTACTAATTAAAAGGAAAATCATTTCGAATCTTTTTTAATTAAAAATGTCTCTTGACATAATTAATTAGAAATATATGCCTACATTTTAACAGACGCCGCGCATCTTAATATAAATTCTATAATAAATACAGCCGTCTCTTAAGACTGAGCGTTATAAATAAAGTCATTATGATGAGCTATTTCTTAACCGTCTCGACTATATGTTTGCTCTTTATAATTATTGTCGCGCTTTATGTTCTCGCAATGAAATGAAACGTTTTCAATTAAAAGTTATTGAAGTGTCAACTGACTTCTAATAAAATGTTGTTAATTTCACTAGTTGCAATTATTCTATGACGATTGATGACTGGCATTTAAAATATGTGCTAAGGAATAAATTTAAAAATAATGAGTTAATATTTATTTCTTTATTTATTTAATCTTTGTGCACGAAATATACAGAGGCGGACTTAATTCCAATGGCATTTTCTGCCAGTCAACCTAGGGGTGATGCAGAGATAAAAGTGGGGAGGTGCAAATATATTAATATTGTAAATTTAAAGTTTAATTATAAATATATAAATTACTTCACATGCATATAAATTCAAAAGGTAAATATAATATATATATATATATATATTACTTATTATGTATCCCATAATAAGTTAATTGTCAGTCATAGTAAGGAAACCGTTATACATAATGGAATTAACAATATTTCTAGACCATCACTAAAACTCGACCCAAAAGTAAGCAAAGCTTTGACTTTGGCAACTTAATTCATTATAATTAATAATTTCAAAATATTTGTAAATTAACACAAATAGATGACGTAAGAAATTATTTTCCTTCGGTAAAACTCGGGTCTTTAAAGGAATACGATGACGCTCGAAATATCAATGAATTATCCTTTTAATTGACTTGACTGCCTCTGTTGCCTAGTGGTATGGGCGAGAGCTTAAGAAACCGGAGGCCGAGGCTTCGAATCCTGCGGGCACTCAACAATTTTTCGTTTTTGTATACTAGATGGTAAGGGCAATTTGGACCGATCACCTAATTATCTGAAAAGTAAGATGATCCATGCGTCGGATGGACATGTAAAAAAGTCGATCCACCCACTAACCAGCATTGGACCAGCGTGGTGGGATATGGTCCCAAAACCCCCGTAATGGATAGGGGTGTATTAGTGGAGGCCTATGTCCAACAGGACTATCACAGGCTGATGATGATGATCCTTTTAATGAGTGGCATTTTCATATGAATTAATATGAAACTATTGTTTAATGTCAACTGTCTAAATTAATGATGTCATTGTATACGTAGATTACTATTGATATTGAAGCTATCTAAGAAGGCACGATAAATACTAAACTATTCCGAAAAATTACGAAGGAAAATCTTTTCTCGCTATACCTTTACTATACTATGCAGATGGAAACAACAATAAAACTTACAAACTGTAATTATTTTTGCGTTTGTTGCATCAAAAGTCCACAGTCCAAAAGACACAGTAACAACGTGCCTAAACGCAGTATTGTTCCAACAATTTTGTGTTATTGCTTCAATAGTACTTTTGTCAGTTAAATTATACAGCGATATTTCATAAAACAACTCGTGTAGCGGCACACGGTTTAGGGTGTAAGGATTGCCATGTACTAAACGCCGAAGTCGTTGCTTTAATTATTTTATTTTTCAGTTCGCTGGTGTGGGCGGCCGGTAGGCGGCATAGTTGCGTCGTTCAGCGCCTGCTGACGGCCGGCGCTAGACCCAACTCCTGCGACAAGTATGCGACATCAGCTCTGACTTGGGCGGCTAGGGCAGGCGACACGGCCTCCTGTGCCGCCCTGCTCAAAGCCGGGGCGGATGCGAACACCGCCGGAATGTATTGTTGGACACCACTGCTACAAGCCACGCATGGTACGTACATGGTTCTTTTTTTTATCCTTGAAGTTATGCTTTCAGAGTCTCGGCGACCTCTTCCTCGTCCGGGTCGAGGAGAACGTTTCGCGGTGTACGCTTTTGACTGGACGCTTTTGGATCGGCCGTGTACGATGCTGCTATTACCAGCAGAGGGTTATTATGATTAATAACTTTATCGATGTGTTTGCGAGTTAACTTTTGAAAGTGTTCGCGGAGTGTTGGCAATTTACAGTCGCTGTGTAGGACTACGTTACGTTGGTACCACTGCGCCCCGGTGGCGCGGCGGATGAATTTGTTTTGCACTACCTGTAGTTTAGAAATGTGGAGGATGCGTGCGTGAAAGTTTGACATGCATAAGCCATGATTGGTCGTACCTTCGGTCGGACCTTGTATAATAAAAGTTTATGTTTAAGCTACATTTTACTGTGAGAATTCGTTAGGTGATAGAGTCTGGTCGAAACGAACAAAGCCTTTCTTCTAACGTCCTGAATATGACTTTTGAACGACATGTTGCAGTCGAAGGTCACGCCTAGGTATTTGGCCTTCTTTTCCCATGGGATCGGTTGGCCGTAGGTTTTAGCTGCACTGCTGCTGCACACACTAGGTCTGGTGTCGGCATGCGCGTGGCCTTATCCTGACGCCTGGGTTGAGGACCGGGGATATTGTGTAATCACGACGTAATCTAGACCGATAAAAGTGTATTGCTACACTTTTATCAGGGCTACACTTTTTTCAGGGACGTACATGGTGCACGTAATTACTTATTACTCACTTATTAGCGTGAAATAATATGTGCAGTATTAGTGACTCTTATAAAAACTTGAAATAACATAAGCCTACGGCATTCATATATACGTATTTATAACTATAGATGTGTTATACTTAATCATACAAAGATACATACTATATTATAACATACATATCATATTTACAGGATATGATTTGTGACCCAACTTACTAGTATAATTTTCGGTAAAAAGTTATCATTTTATGACTCTTTATGCATTAATTAAAGTATTATTTATTTCAAAAACATAACCCAACTCTATGCGTAGCTTTACACCAGATCAGTGAAACCATTATACATAAAATACTTACTAAATATGATAATAAATATATGTGCGATTAATTTCACCTTATTAAATGTGTTTAAATTTTCTTGAATTCCAGGTAATCATTACGACATCGTGCAAATGCTCCTGGAGCACAAGCCGAACGTGAACGCGCTAGACAAGGACGGCTATACGGCGCTCGCTATAGCCTGCAAAGAGGGCTACTATGACATCGCCCTCGCCCTCATCAACTCCGGTGCCTATATTAATGTTCAAGTAAGTTTGTATTAGAAGCTCTTTCAAATATAGGTAAAGCCTAATAAAAAGGCTTCTACTAGATTAAGACAAACAATTGAGTGTTGGACTCACTATAATGCCCTTTAAATCAAAACTCTGTTGTAGTTAGGCCCCAATTAAAATGAAACATTTTAATTATTTCTTTTATTTACGCGATTATTATACATATCAAATCCACTAACTTACGATTTTTCGCGTTACTTAATTAATGTAATGAGACATTTTTTTATTGTTTCTTAATTATGTAATTTTTATGGCGTAAATAAAAGATATTTAAAAAAAATGTAATTGCAATAACTTTTTAAAAAAACTTCGACTTTAACTTCTTAATGTTATATATGATTTTGCTCATTTGAAATTAGTTTTAATGTACTATTTTATTAAGAAATAAATGTTGACTTTTATTTTTTGACCTAAAATTTATCAGTAATATTGCATCGACACTATAAATGAGATCAATTAAATATATTTTACGGATTTTATCGTACCGTTTTCTTTTGTACCGTTAACATCGGCATTATTTTCTAGTATTTATATCGTATGTTCTATATACTTTTATTATGTTACAGGACCATTCGAAAGATACGCCGCTAATCCACGCCGTGAAGGGCGGCCACAAGAATATCGTGGAAGCTCTTCTTAAGAAGCACGTAGACGTAGACTTGCCTGGGAAGGAGAAGAAGACGCCTGTTTACACTGCCGTGGAGAAAGGACATGTGGCCATACTGAAGCTGTTGCTGGCTTCTAACCCAGACCTTGAGCATTGTACTAGTGTAAGTTTCTCTGTTTGTTAATAAAATATTAATTTTGTGGTGAATAAGCAGCTAATGTACTAATAGACTGATATGATGGCCTCCTTGTCGATTCCGACTACGTCAGCCGATCTATGTTAGAGATCAGCCAACTGCGTAGGATATATTATACTGCACCAGTGTACGCACAAACTTCAGATGCACCCTTGTCTTTTCACTCTCATTGTCCGGTGGGATGCATAACCGACACGACCGGAGAGAGATCAGACGCTGTACCGACTTTTTACATGTCCATCCGACGCATGGATCATCTTGTTTTACAGGCAATCGGGTGATCAGTCCGCATTACCCTAACCAACTAGGAATCGACAATGAAGACAAATGTTGAGTCCCAGCAGGATTCGAACCCTACCACCTCCGGTTTCTTAAGCATACGCTGTTAACACTAGGCTATAATGGCAGTTAAGTTTAACTAAAAGACAACAAGCTCATACAAACAACCTATGTAAAAAATTATGTAAATAACGCTCAGAAGGCTGTTAGTATATCGTAATTGTTGCTTCAAGCGCCTTATATTGTAGATTCGATTCTAGGAGAACCTATTGGACAAGAAAGAAAAAAAATATCTAGTGTTTTTTTTTTTCTGGCAAATTATTTTAAAACAAAAGTATTTTTAAGAAAATTAGTCGCGTTCGAATTGTCATAATGTTTGCTTTGGCTCGGGATGGCACGGAGTCGTGTTACCTCCCCGAAATATTAATTTGTTTTATTTATAACCCGTGTATAAATATTAACGCGTTAACAGAATCTATTTACGTTTTAACGCGTTGTTTGTTTTCTTTGGCAAAGCGGGCCGAGGACAATCCCGAAAAGCTCCTACCCTTGGCGCGTGTTTGTCTTTAGAAAATGAAAGTCGACATGTGAGATGAATCATGACGCGTGTACATGTGACCTGTCATGTGTCACGTTTATTATAGATTTGTTGTTTTTATTTTATTTGGCGTCGTGTATTTGTCATCGCTTTCGTGATTCAATCGGTTGTCCTATGATACGCTGTTTAGTATATAATTTAATGTGGTGTCGAAATTTATATGGAATTGGTTTTGCTGTTAATACTAATTGTATGTCTGTGTTATTTTGTATATATACACGCCCACGAGTTAGGTAGTAGATTGAGATCTTTCATTATCAAATTTTTATATTAATGTTATATAATATAATATATGCCCTTTTTGTATCTCTATTTAAAATAAAGCATTCAGGGGATTGGGACATGTGTTAAATGGTAAGCGATATGCCCTGCCCATATCATATTGTATGATGCCATAACTACAGCATCACCCTGAGGTGTGAGACGTCTTTACGTCTGTTTAACAAAGATATTATCTTTACCGCAATACTCGTCAAACTAAAACAAAACTGATATTTCCTGCATAGATAGGCGGCGCGTATTCACTTCCCTTGATCTCTCTATATAAAATTAAATTAAAAGTGACCCCATTGAATTCAAAATAATATATAGATAATGTATAGATAATATATAGATAACATATAGTGATTGCATAAAATATGTAATTTAAATAATCTCTATGCTTCCAGAGCGGAGACAGCGCTTCTACGTGCGGTACGCTCGCGTCACGCAGAAATGGTGCAATTGCTGTTGGAGAGGAAGGCGCGGGTGAACGCGGCGGACAACCGTGGCGATACCGCTCTTCATATCGCAATGCGAGCGAGATCTAAGGTATTTTTTTTAAGTAAATTCTTATGGTTTTTACCAATTACGGTTATACTATACGATAAACCGATATCAATGTATATCGTTCTCGGTTGTCAAGTATAATTTTGATAATCATTCTAAACTTAAGGAGCACCAATAGTTTAGTACAATGTCACATGATTTATACTTACGTTAGTGTAATAAACATAATGTTGCGAGTACCATTGGGTGCAAAATCTTTTTGTCTATTGCCAATTATTTTACGTAATTCATAGCAGTTCGTCTATGGCAATTAACCAACCACTTATCTGTATGCAGCAAATCGTCGAGATCCTACTCAGAAATCCGAAAAACAGCCAGCTCCTATACAAGCCGAACAAGATAAACGAAACGCCGTACAACATCGACATGGGCTACAACAAGACTATACTGGGCCAGATATTCGGCGCACGGAAATTGAACACTAATGAGGACAACGAGAATATGTTAGGTTACGAGCTGTACAGTGCGGCGCTGGCCGATATGCTGTCTGAGCCAAGTCTCTCCGTACCGATAACGGTGGGATTGTACGCGAGGTGGGGGTCGGGCAAGTCGTTTTTGCTTAGCAAGTTGAAGGGTGAGTTTGATTTTTTGATGTGATTACTTCTTGAAAAGTAAAGCTTCGTAAAGCATCTCGGCATCAGTTTGTCTAGCTTCTTTCACCGCTGCGCACATGACAGTAGCTCATAGATATTGGCAATACTGGTATCACCAACGCGCTGCCTACCGTGAGACATAGGGTGTTAAGTCTTGTTTACCCAGTAAATACGCTGGCTACGGTGCCGTTCAAACCGGAGCACAGTAGTGTTTTCACACTACTGCTTTGCGGTAGAGATAAGCACCGAGGTGGTACCCACCCAGACGGTCCCATGTAAAAAGGGAACCTACCACCGGTAAACTTATGAAATGATCTTTCTTAAATAAATTCTAATGTTAAATACTAATGTGTATTTATTAATTTGTTTACCCAATTACTGTTCATATCAATTAGAACTATTTTTCCCATATTTATTACTTCGTTCCTTTTACCGAAGTGTAATAACATCCATAAGGTGTCTTTATACCTGAGCCAAAGAAAAGCCAGACTTAATGTAATTAACCTAATTCGTAGCCACGAAATGGTGTCATAGATTATATAGGTGGCGTGCATTAGGGGAGGCCTATGTCCAGCAGTGGACTGACACAGGCTGATGATGGTGATGATGATGATGGTGAGATTTTATGGATGAATTCTCGCATTGTCGATCAACTGATTTCACTTTATAGCTATGGGTCACACTGTATTACACCAATTCATTATTTTCTTCGGCTTGGGGATTTTCTGCCTTGTAATCATACAGTAATTGAACGCGATAATTTTCGAAAGCAACAAATTATTTATATTTATCGATATGTGTTTCAACGTCGTCTGCTTGTCTTTATGTTCAGAGGAGATGAAGAACTTCGCCCGCCAGTGGAGCGAGTCCGGGTGGGCGTGGTCGTGGGCGGTGGCGTGGGGCGCGTGGCACGGCGCGCTGCCGCTGGCCGCCGCCGCGGCGCTCGCGGGCGCGCCCCCTTACGTGGCCGTGGCGCTGGCCTTCGCGCTCTTCGCCGCGGCCTATCTCGCCTTCTACATGCTCTGGCATCTCGGCAATAGGTGACGGATACATTCAATACAATATAGTTAATTTGAAACAATAGAACTGATGAAAATAAAGTAACCCGTGGCACCGAAGTGGGGGTCTAGCGTTCTTTTTGATGAATTGCAACTGAGATATTAATTCCTCAGCAACGGTCGAATAATGACAACATTCGCACGGCGCCGTATTTGCTCTCTTTGTTTATTTTTTATGTGAAGTGAATTATACTTTGTGTGAAGTGATGACCAGAGTATAATTGTCATCAGTTACGACGCGTCGTCGATTTAGCTATCGGCGATGCGCCATATAAGGAATATCTTGAAATCAAACGGAACTGGTGTCCTGCTCTAATGGTCTTACTGGACAGATTTAGATTTAGTTGGTTGAAAATAAACTGGCCTGCACCTTCAAGAAAATGTTTAAATCAAAGTTATTTTATGTTTACACGTAAATGCCTTAATATAACTTTTAGTATGTTTTGTTACCTAACTGTTAGAAAATTAATGTAAATTAAGTTTAAATATATATTTTTTAATTTATAGTGTTGTTTCATAAATTGACGCCAGGAAAATTTTACCATGTTTTCTTTTGTCACTACAGATACGAGTGGTGGTGGGCAGGTGGCATGATGTCGACGCTGGGTCGTCGGTTCAATTCGCTGCTGCTGGTGCTGCAAGTGGTCTTCTGCCATCCGCCTGGGCCCAACGACCCGCGCGCCCTGCCGGCGACTCGATAAGGTAAGGACGAGTCGTAAAGTTTGTTATTTATGTCTTCTAATGTTTTTAGTTTCAATATGTCCTTACGAGTATGTTTTGGGTTCGTTAATAAATGTTAACTCCTCATTTTATCTGAGAACTTTTATCCTTTGGTTACCGGCATCTGACCCCTGCACCTTAAGACATAGATTATTTATTTATTTATATGACTTATTTGTAACAGATTTCAGAGCGATCCTTTTATTTCCGTTACTAACCGTAAGCAACTGCAACACAAAGTTGTTCCCCCGTTTGTAACTTTTGGTTTGGTCAGTGAAGTCTAATACACATGATGTTCGCCTTTTCTATGTCGCCTAACACATACTCTATTACACAATTTAAACCTCTCGCAAATAATGTTAACATATAATAAAAACTTATATTTGTGTTATTATAAACTGCTATATAAAGACTATTTATTTATTTATTTATTTAAACTTTTTGTACAATTAAAGTGTACACAGGCGGCCTTAGGCATTAGCTAAAATAAATGAGGTAACTAAAATTCAGCGTAGGTGCACTAGAAAATATTAAATTAACGTAATAATACTTTTCTTTAATTTTACGTTTGATTGAATTTTAATCCCTAACTCCGATTGAATGTCTAATTTCAACTACGTTTCCATCCTCTTTACTTTTCTCCTCTACCAATCTATAATAGATGTCTTTTCAACGGTACTTGGTCAGGTTCCACTTCACGGAGGGCATGAAGGGCGGCGCGGGGCAGGAGGGCGAGGCGATGGTGGTGCAGATGATCGGCAGCCTGGCCGAGGCGCTCGAGAGCCAGTACGGCACCGTGTGCACGCGCCTGGCCAGGGCGCTGCGCCCCAGGCCGCTCTCCTCCACCTCGGGCTGGAAGTGAGAGCGCTATTAGATTTGTCCAAAATTTCTTTTAATCCGAGCAAATTTCGGTATTAACACATTAAATAACGTTTTTGCGATATACGGTGTTTAAATATACTTATAGTTTCTAGTTTTATAAATCTTGGCGAATAAACGAAACTGCGCCAAAATATATTAAACGCAAATTATTTTATATATATCTTGAGCGACAAGAGTTTCGAAAATGATCGATTAAATTAAAGTGCAATAATCAACCTATAAAAATAATTATCGATGAGAAACCTTCACGTTCCTTTGGTTGATATTACATTAGCGTATTATATATTCTTTATGTTCTTTAACTCGTATGTAGTTGCGAAAGCAACATTTGAACATCGATCAGCATAAATTAATACAATTTCTGTATAAAAATTTATGGTAGAAATAATTGTCATAAGATATTTTTTGATATTTTTACTTATTTGTTCCTTTTTTGTACAGATGGCGACGGGCATGCTGCGTGCCGCACATAATAACGTTCGAAGTGATATTCACATGCCTTTTAATCGGGTTGTGCGTGCTGATCATGTACCTGACGGAGAACGGAGCGGATCAGCAGTAAGCATTGTCCCATTGGTGCAATTTTTATCTTTATTAGAAAATATTTACTTTGAAAAATATACTTACCTAAATATTTTAGATCGTGAATTTTTTCATCTATTTTTAATTAGAACATAAAACATCCTGGCTGCTAATAGTTTAGTTACGTTCAACACTATTTAAAAATATATCTTCTTTTGAGGCGTTGTATATTCATCATCATCATCATCAGTCTGTTGCTAGTCCACTGCTGGACATAGGCCTCCCCTACTGCACCCCTTCTCCATTAGGAGGTTTCTGGACCATATCCCACCAGGCTGGTCCAATGCGTTGTAAATTATATTATATTAAATAATAACACCTAAGTTTTTTACCTAAAGTATTTTCTAGAGTTTTTTTTTAAATTCAAGAGACGGATATCTACTGATAAATGATCTGATGCTATTAATAGTAATCAGCGTATCCAAAACAAGCTAACTCTTACGTCGTATCGTAATGAGGGTTTCAGTGTTAGGCATTATAATATCTGACAGTCAAATCCCGACGAGAGGGTCAACCGACTGTCGGCCACGACTCCTATGCTACACAAGGGTAGTGGTCATCAGTCGGCCCTCGGCCCTCGAGATGGGCACGACGGCTCAGTGAGTGGGTCGTCGTCGATCAGGCGGCGTGACGTGCAACAGGGGCTGCTGATCGGCGCGTGCGCGGTGGGCGGCGCCGCGCTGCTGGCCAACGCGTACACGGCGGGCAGGGCGCTGGCGGCGCTCGTGCTGCCGCCGAGGGCGCGCCTGCTGCGGGCGCTGCGCAGGGACGCGCACGCGCTCGCGCTCAGGCCCGAGGTGCAGGCGCTCACCAATATGGTGGGTGTGACATTATGCAAAGAAAAGAGTGAAAGTGGAAAATGTCGTGGTGATAATCAATAAACGTTAAGAAATTATAGCTTAATATCCTAGAAATCTGTTGAAAATATACCAAGAAGAAAATTATGCTTCAATATACCCAATAAATACACTAATATCAGAGCATTCAATACCGCGGCACTATCTGTAGGTAACTGCAGTTCTGGGAAACTGTATATCGTGGTGGTACTTCACTAGCATATATTAGGTGTACATGAAAAATGATATGGATTATAATTTTATAGATTTTGCTGCGTTTAATATAGATTTTAACATTTATATAATAATAAATTTTTAAATAATAGTACTGTGCACTTTTGTTTTATTTAACACAGGTGTCGTGCTTGGACGCGTTCACCGGGCAGCAGACGAGGCTGGTGGTGGTGGTGGACGCGCTGGACAGCTGCGAGCAGGAGAAGGTGCTGGCGCTGCTCAACGCCGTGCACGCGCTCTGCTCCGACCCCAAGAGCCCCTTCATCCTGCTGCTGGCCATCGACCCCACATCATCAGCAAGGTACGTCATATTGTGTGGCCTATACCAACGTAAAATAATTGTAACAGGAGTCTAAACAAAAACAATTAAAACAAAAGCTAGAATTAAAGTCAATCAACGACGGATTTCTTAAAATGTTATTCCACCATATAATTATAATAATGGCCAACCATGTAATAACACAAGAGTGTCATAGGTGACTGTGCTTATTAATTGATGCTAAACTTTTACTATAAATTACAATAATTATTTTATACTATCTTTATCAATTTTAATACACTACTTCAACATGTCTATTTATCTACGATAAATATAGCGCAAAGGTTTTAACAACTTGCTTAATACTAAACAAGATCAAAGCATGGGACATACAATTCACGATTACAAAAACAGACCGCGTTGCAACACACATATTCGATATAAGAGGGTTTTCTTTGTTTTATCCTATATTCGATAATAATTTATTATTATCGAATATATGATAAAAAAAACTACTTTACAATTTTGTTGACTATAATACTTAAAAGTGTAAGGCCTTATATAGCCTGTATTTGGCAGCTCTCTTTCCAATTGGTAGCTGTACTTTTAGTACTTGACGTTAAGTTTCCGCAAGGTTAACGCAAACAATCTTATGTTAGAAACAAGTAGCTGGCGCCAAACATAAACTAGATTTTATCGGTGAATCGCCGCCATGATTAATCGTTACGCTTTAACCAATCACAGCGCCCAACGTTTTGCCGCCAAAAGATATAACTATATTTAAGTAAAATTTATGTCTTATTACACCAGATCACCCTTAGATTTATTCATATTTAACGATATGTTTAATGTTTATGATAATGTTTAATTAACACAAACGCTAATTATCGTAGATATCAAACGGTGTCGTAAGTAAATTTAACTTGATTAATGTGTGCGCAGGTTGCTTGGATGGAGGTTAGTTGTGGGTTCAAAAAGCTGGGTGATATACCGATAGCTATATTGGATTGGTGTTGTCTTGATGTTATATCGTGTGCTTGCATGTTTATTCGAATTTATTTTAATTTTTTACCGAGTACTCACTCTGAATTATTATGTTGACCTTTGAACTGTTAGCCGAAATGCATGTTACGTTCTTTCAACCTTGTAAAATTTAAAATATGATGCGCGCTAGTTGTGTATATACTTTTCGTTTTAAAAATATAGATAAATAAATAAAAAACTATTTTAAAATAAAATGTATCTTTTCGAAATTTAATTATAAAAAGTAAATATTTAAATTACCCCTCCGTGTATAAAATGTTTCGTATTTTTATCATAATGACATCAATAATTACGACTTAAATTATGCGTCTAACACTATAAAAAGAACTGAAAATATTCTTTCCTCTTCCGAACCTTGTCATTTGTTTTTTTTTTTATTTATTAAACTTCTTGTAATGAAGCTATTGAAACTGTAAAAAGAACATTTAGGATGTGCCGTGTTGCTTGCATGCGTTATATGTATAATGATATAATTTGAATCCATTTTATTTTGTTTCCCATTTGTATACCGTGTAAATTTTATTTAAATCCGTTTCGTATGTCAATTAGTTTCTGTGTAGCGCATGATTGAGTTATTATAATGACTGTTGGCATGTAGGCAGTGGAGATAAACAGTCGTCGAGCGTTCTCCGAGAGCAATATTGGCGGGTGGGACTATCTGCGGAACATGGTGCAGCTGCCGTTCTACCTGCAGAACTCTGCGCTGCGAAGAGTCAAAAGCGCACAGCAGACGGCGACGAAGAGGATGCAAGCGATCGCCGCGGACGATTTCTCCACTTCTCTGCAGAGATCGGTGAGTGGTATATGTATACTAGAGGTAGATAAGAAGTGAAGTTTATGTAAACAATGTTATTGATGACAATGAAGTTGTTATTAATCGATTGAAACTACGGTGAAGTGTCTTTAATATAAACTTAATTTGTTCTACTTAAAGTTTTTTGCTACTTATTTCCTAATTTTGTGTTATAATATTAAAACAATAGCGCGGTAACGTTATGTATTTTGGACTTAAAAAATTTAAAATAATATACGTTTTCTTAGGGCACGTACTGATCTTATTTTGATGAACCTTTATCAGTACCATTTAACGCAAACCGTAATTGATCGGTTACAAAAGGATATCAGAAAACTGTTTACAGATTAAATCACTCGGTTCAATAAAATCGTGTAACGTTTGCAACCGTAACATTGTTTCGTTTAAAAAAAACACTGGAACCTCGCTTGCAGGTCTCCGCCCGCCGGCTGTCCTCCACGTCGGAGCTGATGTCGAGCCAGGAGCGCATCAAGGGGCAGGCGGGCAAGGAGGCGGCGGCGCGCGCCCGGCGCCTGCGCCCCTCCGAGTCGCTGGCGTCGTCGGTGGCGTCGGGGCTGCACCGCGCGGCGCCGGCGGCGGCGCGGCGGACCTCGGCCGCGTGCTGCTCACGGACGACTACTTCAGCGACGTGAACCCGCGCAGCATGAGACGGTTGATGAACGTGCTCTACGTCACGGGTGCGTGTGCATGTGCGAGAGACGTATACACTGGCATTTTACTAGGATTCTCGCGCATTTACCCACATAGTCGTTTATATATATGCCTAGAAACGCTTATATGTTGGCAATTTACACCTTTAAGGAAGGTCTCTTTTTCGCAATAAGCCGTGGTGGGCTAGTACCACCGTGATGCATATTTCAGCCACAAATCAGTAGTGTGTCAACGGTATTATCTTTCGGTTTTATGGGCGCCGTATCCATAGTAATTTTTGGGTAAACAAGACAACGTGATATGTCTTAATGCGGTGAGCGCATTTGTGACGTCTGACGTTGTTTTGTTCTATGGGCGCGCTAAACAATATTAAAAAAAAACACTATAAAGTTCAAGTAGTACAATAGCCAAATGAGAAGCGGAATTTATATTAAGAAGAGCGTTTTAGTGCCATAATACTTTGACTTGAACCTTGATTTTTATAAATTACATCCTTAATTTACTTTGATACATTTAACTATTAACATTTACTTGTGTTTTGCCTTGTTGTACCAGAATTTGTTTACCGTCTACCGCCTTTAATGCGTGTTTTTAAGGACCATTACAAAAATAGACAAGCTAATGATTTCTTTATGTTTAACAGGGCGACTTCTGAAGGCTTTCCAAATCGAGTTTAACTGGTACCAGCTGGCGTCGTGGGTAAACCTGACGGAGCAGTGGCCTTTCCGCACCTCCTGGATCATTTACCATCACGAGACCTATGAGGAGCATATCGATGACTCCACCTCTCTCAAGCATATTTTTGAAAAGTGAGAGTTGCTTTCCTTTAAAAACGAATGAAGAACTATTTATTAAAATGAACTTGGAAAATGTAAAGGATAAGATAAGAAATCCTTTTTTAAATGATAAATTTTTAAGTTGAGATTGTATACAATATGGGTATTATTTGTTATGTGCGATTAAAAAAATAAAAAGAAAAGTAGGTATAACATAAAACTAGTTTATAAATATGTAAAAACTATATTATTTATTAAACTTTTAAATTTCATTCTATTACGTATTCTAAGATGTATTTTCAACCAGGGTGAAGCCATCGCTATCCGGGACACGGGAGGCCGGTGCTCTACTGGAACTGGATCGGGACGAAAGGAAGCTGGAGGTGTTCCTGGCCTTCCATCGGGCGACCCTCACCGCTGCCGACCTCAAGGTCTTCCTGCCCTTCACTATCAACCTTGACCCTTACATCAAGAAGGTCATCAAAGGTGAATATGCTTGATACTTGTAGACTAGCTTTTAACAGAGTGATAAAAACTACAACTACTGTTCCTATTTCTGCAGCAATACAGTACTGTGTAAATAGTATTGTGTCGACTATACAGTAGCTTGTGTTAATTATTGGGTAAAGATGAAACATTGCCTTTACAACTGGTGTAATTACAAGTTTACTGCGACAATTGTGCTATTAATAGAATATGTAAAATGACCTCCGTAGCTGTGTCGTGGTAGTGGTAAGGTACACAAGGTTACCTTACGAGAGGTCGAGGGTTCGAATCATGAAAGGAAATAACTTCGTTTTATTGTTGATTTCTTGTTGGATAGGGCGATACGGGTTGACCACTTAATTTGTCTGAAAAGTAAGATAATCCATGCGCTGATGGGGCACGTAAAAAGTCGGACATGGATGTCAACTTAATTTTTGGCAGCTATTGTACGATGTCAGTGCGTTAAAATTTTCTGTCATCTGATAAGTCCATCATTATTCAGGTGTGTCTGAGCTTAAGCCGTCCCCATGTTGAAATAAGAAGAAAGGAGCATACAAGAAACTTCCTTTCACTTTGTGTATTTATGTATGTATTTAATGATACTAATCTGTTCTTTACAGAGGAACAACTACAATCAGGTGCAGAGGACGAAACAACACCGAGCAGCCTTCCTTGGGGCCCAAACACACGTCACCCACATTCCAAGCTGTTGCCCGGGAAAAAAGTGAGAATTAATAAAAATTATATTATAATATTGGTCGCAGATATTTTTTGAGATTGGGCTGCAGATAATTTTGGTAAATTGACTTGCACAAATGTTATAAAAATACAGCTGTTATATTTTCTACCAGCAAGCAATGCCGTATGATATCTATTTATTATATTGAAATATATTACACACATTAACAATTACGAAAACTTATATTGAATTGACTTTAAATGATTGAAAATTTTAGAATGCGTTTGTACAGTCGTAAAGAATTGTGTTAATGAGGCCTTATAACCTAATGTCGATTTATCCAATCCAACTCGTTAATAACTTTAGGTTGCGGATCGCAGACCTCCAATGTTCTGCTTAAAAAAAGAGCTCACTACATCATTTGACAAATTCAATTCATTCCTGAAAGGTGACTAATTTTATGATTTTCTGGCACGCTTACAGCCGAAAGCAGCGGTCACACCTGGAATAGCAGCGAACCCAGGACCGCCACCGATGTGGGTGGGCTGGGCCAACGCGCAGTACCCCCAGATGCAGCAGATGGGGCAGATGGGGCAAATGGGGCAGTTACCTCAGATGCTGCAAATGCCTCAGATGGCGCAAATGACCCACGCTACTCCCCAGATGCCCATTAACCCGATGGCGTTGCTCAAAACGGCCTTCCCGAGCCTGGTTAGTTCTTATTTCTTATTGCATGAAGTGGAAAAAAAAGAAAAACTTTGGGTTAGGCTCAATGGCGCACTTGTTAAAGACAAAAGTTGAAATTTACTACGCTTTTATCAATTTCATACGTATGTTAGTATGTATCGGAATATTTGAAAATGATTATGAATGCCGTTTTAAAACTTCAGATGAACACAACACGGATGACAGTTAATTTAAACAGTTTTAACTCCGGGTATCGGGAAACAAACAATCGCTAATTGTGAATGAACTTGCGAGTTTTTGTTTTCCTGAGACCCGGAGTGTCTGTGTCAAGAACAAGACGAGAAATTCAAATAAAAAACAAGTAGAATACCAAAAAAAACTAAATAAAATACGTTTTGAAGATAATCCATCAAAAAATAATTTTGATTTAAAACTAGTGTAAGAAAAAAAAAAATTAATGTAAAAAAAGGGGAGTGCTTTATAGGCTTTTCTTTTTTATAATTAAAATAACCGTCTACCCATATTTGAGCATTACATAATTACAACTATTGACACCACTAACATTGGGTTCATGGTTATGGCGCTTTACGTTTAACGTTCTAACATATTGTCATAAAAATTACATACAATAACTCAGGCAATTGATATTATTATGTACAGCGCCGATACATTGCCGTTCAAATATTATTTACATATATTCCATGTCCTAATCAGCCTGATATAGTTGCCATGCCGTGTTATTGTCATTAAATATTTGTCATTTCGATTTTAAAGGCTCGCAAATGACTGATTGAAGACGTGACGAGGATTCAATTTAATGATTTATTCTAAATTTAATGGATTCATATTAGTATGTATTACCTAAATATTAGTATATTATCTATTGTAACTTAATGACTTATGATATTTTTCCATTGCACCTACTTAAATTTATCCTATTGACCCTAAGGTCAGCTGGTAGATAATGCCTAAGGCATTAAGCTCGCCTTTGCATTCTTGTGTTTGTGCAAAAAGCTAAATCAATAAAAGCAATGTATTCCTACGACTGCCTCCTAGCCTAGTAGTATAGGCGTGTGCCTTAGAAACTGGAGGTCGTGGGATTCGAATCCTGCAGGGACTCAACAAATTTTCATTGTTGTTTCCTAGTTGGTTAGGAGCAATTTGAGGCCGATTACCCAATTGTCGAAAAATAATATGATCCATGCGTCGGATGGGCATGTAAAAGTCAGTCCACCCTCCAACCCGCATTGGACCAGCGTGGTGGGATACGGTCCAAAATCCCTAATGGATGGAGGTGTATTAGGGGAGCCTATGTCCAGCAGTGGACTATCACAGGTTGATGATGACGATGAATGTATTCCTAAGGGCGACGTGTCGTCCGTGCGCTTGTCCACACTGAGCGTGGAGCGCGCGTGCGCCTTGGTGAAGGACGCGCTGTCGAGTGGCGTGGGCGCCGGAGGGGCGGAGGGGGCGCGGCGGCCGCGGCGGCGCTGCACAGGCACAGGGTGTGCGGCTTGGTGCTCTCCGCCTGCCGCCTGGACGAGCTCAAACCGGTAATTCGGGATTATTGTTGGATGAAAGCCTTTCTTATCTTGACTATGGTGATAAATCGCGATATTAGAGATCAGGCACCCGCGCGGAAGGTTTTATAGTCAACTAGCTGACCCACCGAACTTTGCCTCTATGGTGAGACTAGAGATGCAATAAATGATCAAATTTTGTTTGCAAAGTAAACGCGAATATACGCTAAATTACTTACTAGCGAGCATTTACGGTTTTGGTGTTGATGTTGTTTATTTTACTATATTTTGATGTCATTAATTAAAACTCGGGATTGAATCGTTTTTGAACAGAGGTTAAGTTGTAGTTTTAAAAAAGTATGTACAGATATACTTGTTGGTAAAAGCGTTTAAAATAATAAATAATTTAAAAATTATATGTTTGACAACATTAAGATGATGATCTGACAACTAATAAACAATTATCTTTCAAAGTATAACTTGTAAATAACACTTTATGATTTAGTGTAAAGTTTCATTTCTTACGTTAGAAGACGGACAT
Source organism: Lamproptera curius (assembly GCA_029286875.1). Lineage (NCBI taxonomy): Eukaryota > Metazoa > Arthropoda > Insecta > Lepidoptera > Papilionidae > Lamproptera > Lamproptera curius. The sequence continues at coordinate 616,648 of JAGSMT010000176.1, read as the reverse complement.
TTTGATTAATAAGTTTGTATAATAATTGATGTTCTGCACGTAATTATTTCGTTGTTATGTTTAATCTTTCCCAGATCCTTGATTTACCGTTTGGCGATTGGGAGTTGTTCAAGATGCTGATAATGAATCTACGGGAGCTTGAATCCAGTATGCCTCTAAACGCACCCTCGGTCTCGGGTAAGCTATGTTAAACTAAGTTATTGTTACAATTGTTTTCGAAAATTACGTTTTGAGGCTTTACTTTTTTTGATAAAAAAGGCACACATACATGGTAACATGGTATTTATATAAGAAAAGAATGTAAAGATGCAAATAACTTTTATTTATACATATAATTTATGATCAAAATTAACTTTCTTGTCAGTTCTGACGTATATGTTTTCTTCCGTCCATATATACATGTTTATACAATATTAGTGTTAAAAATAGCCGTAAAGCATTTAATATTTTTATGAAATTTATTGTAAATTTGTTTCAGTTATTCAAGAGAAATCAGTCGAAACCGAGACAGACTCAGTTAAACCGCGCTCTGTGTTGGAACACCAACGCAGTCGACCGTCCAACGTCGAAAAACAGGTACTAAATTATTATTTATTTATGAAATTTTATCATACATAATTTAGTACAATTTTTGTATCTATATCGGGCCAAAGTAGACCCGAAATTTATGAAATCATTGTAACCCATGGCAACGAAGTCGCATCATACAGACCATACTATTTCTTAATGTGGCTCTGACACTTAGTTTTATCCGGCCATTAACAAAATTATACATACGACGCCGTAATTTACAATGATTATGTAACTTCCAAGAGTAATTTCGTAATATGCTTCGTATTTATGGTGGTCTCTTGTTTACTAAGAGTTGTGCCAATACTGCACACGTCTTTAACACAGTAGTACCCTACTGCTACATTGACATGTTCCGGTTTGAAGGACGCCATGGCTAGTAAACGTGCTGATTGAACAATCCTTTCTGGCTCAGAAGGATCAGAATTGTGTCGTTTTACATGATGACACCTTTCATAGGATAGAAATGTTGCACTTGCAATATACTTTAGAGACGTTCCTCATACTCTTTTGTCATTACAAGGCAGAATTATTCTTTGTATTATATGTATACTGATTTACATATTGCGTTACAGCCGTATACGGAGTATCAGGTAATTACGAGTGTAAATATTTGCAAGTTAAACGATAGACATCGGACACAGTATTATTGTAGTTTGCACGAGAATGCGACCGTGTCGGTTTTGTTTTCTAGTTTCTATTCTTGATGTTAGACGTGTTATGTCAGTGCCAAATAGATACAGAATTGATATAAACAATGTTACCTAACAACCAAGTGGGGTAGTACAGACTGCGTTGTTGTTCGTGGACTGTCACAGTGATTGACGTCCCTAGTTTAACCAATTTAGACAATGTAAATAAAACAACCTATGACAATCAAGTAGCGTCATTTATTTGGCGTTTTTATTGTTTTGACCGAGATGTGATGTCACTTAGTGACAGTCGACTGTTAAACACCCTATCTTTGTTCATACTTGTTTCAAATTGGCTAAACTTTAGACGTATTCTGTCACTCTTGTTGCTAGGGTTACATTCTTTACATTATTTCCATATGTTATTCGACTTTAGTATAGTTCTTGTAGTTCAATAATGATTTACAAGAACTTCTAGAAATTAAAATTTTTTGTAGTATGAGTGTTTAAAAAATAGTTTTTTTAAAGTCATTAACTTATCATAGACGAGTTAATATTAATTGACACATCTCATGTTAATGCCCGTGTTATAACAAATGAAAGAAAAACGGTACAGTAGAAAAGTTAGCTGAATAGTATAGTATTTCACGTATACACAAGCATGAGTTTGTAGTCTTTTTTTCAATCACCTTAGTATGCATATTCACTTTATGTTTGACACAATTTAATAAGACAAGTTTTCCAATTTTATAAAATGGCTATAACATTTCAATTGAATTTAAATGAAAATTAACAAATGAATTCTATTAAAAAAGTTTGTAAAAAATATATTTGACGCATATATGTTTTAACAATAAATTGATATTTTTAAATACGCTAGACATAGTAACTCATGATATTGCGTTCCTTTATTCCTTTTAATACTATTTCACTCCATCGCACAACTTCGCATACAAACAAACTTATAAGCTTTACGTAAACAAGGGGTTATTGCAAATATCAGCATCCGTTGATAAAGAGCAAGTTGTATCAGATCAAAGACAAGACATGATGGTAAGTATAGCGATGGTGATTTTTATTTTCTAATATAATATTTATTTCTGTGGTTTGAATTACCTCTTATTTTTCCCTGTCCTAGCTCCCAACACTGTTTTTTGCACTAACTAAAGGGTTGATGAGGACAATGCATTGAGCATTAAGTCCTTTCGCCTTTGTACATAATTCATGCTAAGAAGTGTTAATAAATTACTTTGAGTTCTATCAGCTCATTTTGCACTTTAAAATAATGACGCAATGTTTTCCACACAGAAAGTTTTAATAAAACGTGTAATAAAACCGTAGGTAAGAAGTAAGTCTAGCAAGGCCCGATATCAGTAGATCACAAAGGCAATTTTCATTTTCCTTCAATTTTGAACAGGTTATCATATTTTTTTTGTATTATTATTTTCACATAAACATCAGCATCAGTTGATAACGACGAAAATTTCTTATCAACCTTAATACGCACACAGGCACAATAACACAGACGAACAGTAACACACGCGTAAGTGCACACCGCACACAAACACGTTACCACGAGAATTCAACCCTATACCCGTATCTACAACCCCTGAACTGCCTCCACTTCTCCCGACCACCCACGCACACATTGTCGTACCAGATTTTCGTACTGTAGCACTGTTGTCGCTTGACGCCAGGTGACGCTGGAGGAGCAGACGATCTGCGGCGCCCTGCAGACTCTCAACGAGGAGGCGTTGGAGGACGTGCTTCAGTCGGAGCCGCCGCCAGGTGAGCCCCCCCTAGGCACGATACGCGAACACGCGCCGCCCTCCCCGCCACGCTCGTCGGCCGACACGGACGAGAGCGACGCGCCCGACCACGTCGTCATCAACGTCACCGATGACGTGTTCCTATAGTGCTCCGTTGCATACTGATGCTCCGTTTGATGAATGCCTCGCTTGCCCAGTTTAGCTATTAAAGGAACAGCTGATAAGGTCTACGGTCTATCTAAAGAATTCGACAAATTCTAGAATGTATTGGATTCTAGTTTGTTTTTGTTTTTAATTTTTTTCGGTTGTGTAAGCAAATTGCGATAAAACGCAATTAGTTGCTTTTCTTTACATAGGTTCTAGACCTTACTTAGATGGGACATGAATGTTCAAAGATTCGAGCGGGGTAGTTTGCTCGTATAGAATCGAACCCTATGGCACTACTGTAATCAACGCACGCGTTACTTACGAGGAATCCTGATCATTCTCAGGAATTTTTAGTATTTTCAATTATGTTTTATAATTGTCGCTCAAGGCCTTAAAATCTTGGCCGCTGCGTTTTATAATGTTTGCGGTTTTATTTTTTCAGATTCCTTGCCATTAGGTGTAGATAATGCAACTATTGTTAATTTTTGAAAAGACGCATGATTTTTTTTGGTTTTACTGCTTTGTATAGTTTTTAAGTTTTTGGATGCCATAGTTGCAGTTTTGTGATTATTTACAATCATACGCTAAGATTTTGTCATTTACAAAGAAACGAGTGGCTTTATACAAATGTTTTTGGAAATCAATTTTCTTAGCTATTACAATTTCGATAATGTCTGGCTAATGAATGAATAAGTGAAAAATGCGAAGCATTACGGATAAAAATTATAATATAAGTGAATTTTCGGTGCATATTTAAAATCGGCTTTATTTCATCACGGTGCGATAAAGTAGTTTCATTGCAGCTTCATTCGCAAGGCAGAGCCTTTGTATGAATTATGTCAGTTTTCTGACAGAGTTTAGAGTTGTTAACTAAATGCTTATCTTCTGATAAGGTTTGTGTGCCACAGATACTGCCAAAACACTTTAATGTACTTACGTCTAAAGTAAAATAATATTGAGAAGTTACACATGTTTATTATGGCGGAAATTAAACTTATTTTTTAAATGTGTACTTCCATATGAAAGTCAAATAAGACATAGATTGGATGTAAACATACGAATCCATAGTAACGTAGTGCGTTATATGTCGTTGTATACCATCAGAGCAATCTTGGAATTAAATCAATCAAATCAAATTAATGTTGTAGTATTCATCTAATGTTTTGATGTCACCGAGATATCAGTCGCTTAGCAACCAAGTCTTAATAACCACGCTACTTTGTTGTTATAGGTTCATTGTTTAACGAAATTTCGTGTGTAATTTGGCTTGCGTATATTCAATGAATTGTCAAATGGATGTCGATCTCTCTAAATTTTTTCGTAATAGTATCGTAACTATGACGCCATTTTGTTGCTATGGGCAGTAATGTTTACATCAGATGCGGTGCCTTTTTGGCTCTCATATAGTTTAAAGCAACCATTGGAACGATTTACCACATCGTTGAAAAATTTAAAATTATTATATAGTTCGTGTAGTATAAGTAGACAGTATTGATAGCTAGGAATATACTTATATCTTAATAAATTGTTACTGTTCTTAATCGATTTTAGAATTGTAAGATGCCATATTTTATAGTTTAGATTATATTTACTATTCCTTTAGATAATGTATTTTATGTATGAATTAAGATTATCATTCCCTATAATATCTTCGTATTCCAAAGTGAATTTGATGGCTGTGTCTATTTTTGTTTTTATTGGCTGTTTACTTTCTTTAAGACACAGGTAGATTTTCTAATTTTATTATTAAATCAATCGTGGGTACAAGTTTTTATTAGAAGTTTTAATGGAATTCCATTTATATACTTTAACCATTTGCCGTTAAATGTAAATACATTAATATAATGTAATATTAATATTAAGCGGCGAAAAAACGAAAGACATTATTTAGTATTAATTTACTGCATTTTACATGCAGCACCTTAGTGTGTTAGCTTATGAATTAAATGTGAGATCCTGTACTTATATAGTATACCTTAGTATTCCATTATAGAAATTATAATTCTTTTTATGTGAAACTTTTACATATCATACAGGTTCCCTTAGTAGTAGTGATTATTCGAAGTCGATATCATTCCAAAAATATCAAACAGTGGTGCCGAATAAAAGTTTACTTGTACAAAATTGAAGTTTTATTTTGATTCCGCTTTTTAATGCCTCTAACGAAAGCACGCCTCGCTCGCCTCGGAGTTCACGGAGTTCACGCTTGAAGGAGGCCCTTGAGGACGCGCACAGGTCAGCTTATACAGGAGGTCGTTTCTTGCAGAGGAGGAGAGCGAAGTGCAGGTGCGGCTCGCGCGGAGCGGCGCCTCGTGGGCGGGCGGCCTGAGCGCCGGCGCGGGGGCAGCCCGCGGCCCGCGCGCACCGACCCCTCCATCCTGAAGGGCGGCAGCTTCCGCTCGCGGCGCCTCGCAGACCCGCCCGCGGTCACCTTCAACGTGGAGAACGAGGAGGACTCGGACGAGGGCCAGATCACGTTCAGCGCCCGCCCGAGGCCCGCGGTGCACTACCGCGCCACCGGGCCCACGCCGCCCCGCTCGCGGCCCTCCTCGCTGCTCGTGGGCGGCGAGGACGTGCCCGACGGCGAGCAGCGCCTCTCCGCCCGCTCGCGCTCCGTCGAGGACTCCACCAAGACGGGGTCGCCCATCGTCGACCTGAAGCTGAGGAGCCTCAAGAGGACCGCCGAGATATTGAAGAAGGTCGGCTCGGCGGAGGGTCTGTCGCGGCTGAAGGACAAGATCCTGTCGCGCGGCAACGGGTCCCGCGAGCGCAGCCCGCCGCGGGACGAGGTCGGCAGCGATGACGAATCGGCGCCGCTCGTCAGCTCGCCCACGACGGTGGCCTCCGTGTCGGAGCCACACCAGCAACGTTCACTCACCTCCAGCTCCGATTCCTCGCCTCTGGGTCAATCCTCGCTGTCCAGGACCTACCCGACGTCGCCCACCAAGAAAATGATCGGAATCGAGTGCGGAGACCGCAGTTTGCAGGACGTCACTGCCAGTACCGACTTCTCGCCCCGATCCGACATTACCGATTTGGAGTCGCCTCGCAACGGTGCTACCGAATTTGATCACTTGCCGGAATGCAAATCGGTCGATGGGAAAATGTCAACAAATCCTCGCGTCGATAGAGTGGAGAGTGATGCTTCACTGTCAAATATGGTAGAACCCTATAACATGTTTTTACTGTCACACGAGACGTCGGAAAATTCTCGAGCACTTTGGCGACAGAACGCTCTTGACTCCGGCCCGCCGTGGCCATGGGACGACGAAACGGATTCTGCCGTATGAATAGATCATGTGGATCTATTGTAAGGTTTTTAAACCTGCTTTGCAGTTGGCCGTAATTGCCTTGCATTCAGTGCAGGGGGAATACGAATATACGTAATTAGTTTCAATTCTACCAGTTACACCAATTAATGCGATACATGTTTAATATATATGTTGACCATAAGTCGGTACAATAATCAACTCATTAGGACGACACATCTGTTGCATTTAATAGTAACATCTGCATTGTTACGTACAAGTGTTGTGATATTATTTGCAAAAATAATTCACAAATGTTATTTTACGTATTGTAATAATTGAAATGTACTTAATTGTAAGTTTAGTGGTGAATAATAAAACAATAATATTTTTGAAATAATTTATTCTACTATCAACACTCGTATAATACTCCGTATTAATATAATAAAAACATAATGTCTTGCACACAGTGAAACTAGGATATGCTTTTATTTAAATAAAAAAGAGGTTATCACATTTTTAATTTCGTACGTTTTCTAGAGAAATTCAATGTATAGAACATACACGAAATTAAACAGGAATATAAACTACTTAACCATTTGGTTATTTGGGTGTCCATGTATTGCACACATTTTGATACATATTTATACACGCAGCTTTTACCACTTTTAATTCAAATATATAAATGATAAAAGATTATGTTAAATTCCGTAGAATCCACTTAGAAAATCAAGTACGGAAAATAGTTATTTAACACGCTTAGGGTTTTTAATAATTTAATAATGGATCGATTTTGTAAGCAAGATTACATGGTCTTAATGATTAAAGCGCAATCTAATTAAACTATGCTGCATAATGCTAAAAAAATTATACAATTTCTAAAAAAATCGTGACACAGTAATAATATTCACAGTTCTATCTTAAATATGTACAGAGATTAAATGACTCTCCCTACTACTGTGGCACACCAGTTATTCAATCAATAACTATTTATGTGCAATTCTAACATGAATATTTGTTTTTACAAGACAACAAACTAATAAGTAATTATTCAGAGATCACAAATCGTATCAAATTCTATTGATATATATATATATCAGCTACTTACAGAAAACAACATTAACATACATGACATTCATTATGCGGAAGCACATTACGTTATACAAAAAATTAAATTCTTACAATGTAAAGATAATTAATATCCAATTAATATTTGACTTATTCCAAAGACTATCACTTTTTGTGGAATGGCTCTTTTTGTTTGATTTCTATATGAAAAAGGTTCAACATTTTATTGCAGCAATACAATCGAGTAATTTAGCTACCAAAATACAGGAATTTTATTAAGGTACTTCATAGTAATTTAAACATTTAAAATCTCAAACGTAAAGAGAAAAACTACACTTCTGTACATGCAAATGTGTAAAAAAATATCACTTAAACAACGAAATAATACCTGTACAAAACAATTACATTCAAATAAAATGTATATAAAATAAAAATAGACTAAATTTGAGGAACAAAATAAAAAATATCTATACAATATTACATACACACTGCAAACCGAGCCTGCAATATTACATAAAATATAAGTTCTTAAGAAAACCTCGATTTGGCGGTCAGAAAACTTGGCCATGGTTTGACACTGAGCTGTCAAACACTCTTTTTTAGCCATTTTAGACTCGAATAAATGTATACAAATCCAATGTCAAACATTAATATCGCTAGAAAAGAACGCGATCTTATTGGTGGACCGCGGCCATTTTCATTTCCTGAGCGATGTTTAACTTATAAGTTTGCCGACTTTTTGGCGCCAATTGAGTTTGACATTAGACTTTGTTTTCGTTAATTCGATATCTAGGCTGAGGTATAATTAAAAGGACATGAGGTTTCAATTGTTTGCTTCGAAAAGTCGCAAGAAAACTTTATGAAAGATTTGTACTATGTTTCGAACACACTGGCGATTGCCAATTTTTTTTCAATAAATATTCTCATTCCGAACCTTCGCGACATTCATGGAGGCTCGTATGAAGTGTGTAGTGAGATACCGAGATGTTAATCATGTGCATTGTGAACAGGTGAATGAATTCAAGGAAAAAACAATACCACTGCAATGTTTCGATAGGACACAACATATAGCGGCGCCAAATGAGACTATGTAATTTACATAAACGAAAATGAAATGAAAAACTTTGATAAAGCCAAAACGGAAAACACTACGATAGATTTCCGCCATCAAATATTAACCACCGGGCGTTGTTTGTCTATCAGAGTCGTACGTTTTTATGCAATTACAGTTTGACATAAGCGATCGTTTATATAAATTTCGTATGTATTCGGCACTGGCATTAGTCTGTCTATTAGACGACTTGTATTTTCGCGACACCGGTGGCGGTGTCCTCGATGAACTTGTCGGGCGGGTCCGCGCTGTCGGTCTGTCGCTTTCTGTTGTCATCGTCCAGATCCGTCGCGTCCTCCGCGTCCGAGGGTGGCAGCTTCTCGTCCAGCGAGCTGGTCTCCGAGCTGGCGGTGGTGGCGGCGGTGGGGGTGGTGAGGGCGCTCCACCAGCCGGAGAGGGCGCCCCTCGCCTGCGAGAGCGCGCCGCCCACCGCCCGCGAGGTGGTCGCCACAGCGCGGCCCGTGGTCGCCACCGCCGCGGTCACCTTGCGACCGCCCTCCGTCGTCGACATCGTACTGAAATAGAAGCGGACGAGAGTTGGTTAATTAAAAACTAATAAAGAAACAAAAAACTACACAGTAAATATAAATTATTTTAATAAATTAAGGACTTTGTTATAAATAGTTACAAAATGTAAAAAGAAAATGAAAGCCATTTTCCAATCTGATATTTATTAGTTGATTTCTAGTCCTAACAATCTTAATAGTAATCCTAAAGATATTTTTTTATTATATAGCTTTGGTTACATTATTAACTTTGCATAGTGATTTCAATTTTGTCATAAGGTAAAAACTCGTAGGCAAAAAGCTTTCAAATTAGAGTTTTAACTTACAAACCAACTAACATATTAAAATTTACATCTAAAATCATTAAAAAGCCTTATAGTTGGTTGTTAAGACTGTCTAAGTGTAAGTTCCTTAATTATCAAGATCTATATTCTCAAGGTCAAACTTGACACGCTCTGAAGTGAAAACAAATACAATGTACATGTTACCTTGTATCTAAAATCGTACATTTTGTATAATAAACAATAATAAGTACAAAATAAAAAAAATCTTACTGTGTGAATTTCAACTTCATATCCGCCACAGACAATTGACCCGAGAATGGATGCATAGGCATAAGATTAATAAAGGACTGAACGGCTTCCGTGTCATTGGTCGTTTTCAGCCATTTTTGGTAAGCCGGTGTACACTTAAAAGCGTTCATAAATTGAGCATTGTATGAGTCGAACTCCCTACTACCTTCTGCAAACATAACCAAATTATATTGAGTATTATGTGTCATCAAATACTAGGTATCCATATCAAAATATATTTTTACCTGGTAATAAAGAGGTCCTTAAAAGATAGATTAAGTAACTAGCAAATTGGTCGCGGATCCACGTATCGCCTTGCGTCGAAGCGTGACGAACAACGTGGTCGGCGAACCGCAGGTCCTCAGTGCCCAAGGTGAGTTGCCTCCTCAACGCCATATCGGCCGTTTCTATTCTCATTTCGTTCAACTCCACGAGCACATCAAACAGCTGCCTCTTTTGTTTGAATAGCACATTGGAGGCCCCACACAAATCCTTGTACAGCGCTGTCAGAGAGCAAATCCAAGTACTGCAGAGATAAATATGGCAAGCACAGATAGCCATCCTCAAACAAGGGCAGGGGCAGACCACATTCAGAATGGTCAATCTGCCCTATTAAATTATATAAGCCGTCCACACTCATATCCCTGGCCATTGTAGGACTCTGCTGTGCGTCCGACTTGCTTTTGTATTTCTCACCAATACTGTGACACTTCTCTCTGCCGGACGACAAATCTTGCCTATCAACCACATCGGAAAGGATGGTTTCGTCGAAACTCTGTCGGCTTATCCTATCCTTCTCCTCTAACATGTTGCCAGTTTCTTTGGGCGATAATTCTTCGTCCAGTTGGGAATTGCCATTACAAAATGCTTCAGTGTGAGTCAGTACAGTTGCATCAACATTATCATTTGTCTTAGCTTCTATAATGGGAGTTGATTCACCGATTGGCGATAAAGGCCTTGATAATCTGTAACAAAGATTTAGGTCGATTGATGATTAATTTCTTTTTAATATTTTAGTTGCTAAATTTAAAAGACCATATAAGATTGTGAAGATGGTAAAATTAAATGCCTTCCTTATTTAAATACGTGATCTTCGCGAGTTTAATGAGATCGGTAAATAAAAGGGAGACGAGAAAAAAAATATCAGTACATATCTGTGGAATGTGTAAAACCACAAATAGCAATATGACAATAAAGGAGGTTTAATACAGGAGGACGCTCATCTGATGGTCAATGAATAGCCCTGTACACAAGAAACACAGTGTAAGACTACAAATCCACTGACATTAGTATTTTCACACTACTGCCTTGCGGGTAAAACAGGCCCCGCAGTGGTACTTCACCCAGCCGATCCGGAGTTGATCCAGTAATTAGGAGACCTACTACCTTTAGTAGGTTCAGTGATCTTTTGCCTAAGTTTTTTACTAACAAAACTCACTGGCTATATAGGCTTGCACAGTTTAAACGCGGCGAAAATGTTAAGAAACAAGAACTTTTAAATGTACATATTCATCTATTTACAATTTGCTCAATCTCCAAGTAACCTTGATCAACTCAAAGGTATACAAACAATCAACAGCTTTCTAAACCACATGTGTGAACTACAAGGCCATAAGGGAAAGGTAAAAGTTCTTATTTATCACCACTCTAAATAGTTTAAATGATAATGAGTGAATTAATGACAAACATTAAACTTACGTAACATTAGCGGCAAGAGAAAGTCCACTTTCTAAGCATTGTGGTAATAATGACACTAAAGTTAATAAAGCTGAAGATAGAGGGCCTGCGGGTGCTCCATATATAAGTACTTTCCGTCGAAGCAATAACAATTTAAAAAGTAACAATGCCTTATGTTTCCAGCTCTCCACTAATTTCTGAACAGATAAACCTGAAAACATATAAAAAGAAACACTCAAACATTCACACATGTAAATAAATAAAATGTTTATTAAAAATAAGGTTTTTACCTTAAAATTTTTAACATTATTATTTGTTTAGGTATATTAAAACAATAAAATTTACAATTCAAGCCACATAAGTTTTATTATATATTAAAGAACTACACTTAATAAATTTGAAAAATAATTTGACTAACAAATCATAGTGACACAAATATTGCAGGTTTACACTTGTGCAAAGATTTATTAAACTCGAGGCTATATTTTGTAATTGCTGTGTTTAATTATGTACTTTGATATTTGTTACATAAACTAATTGCATATCTCTACTTCAGAAGAAAGTTTATTTTTTATTCTTAAAAAATAAATCAAACTATAGTTATAATTTACTTACCCTCCAGAGTCTGATCAATTTGTACAGGACAACTGTTTAAGTGATTGTATGCATCCTCTAGCAGTTTAGTCTGAGAAAAATCACCCTGAGGAACCAAGCTCTCACTACCAACTCCATTTTGACGGCAAGGCGACCAAACAATGGTGCCCTGCAAACCACACATACACTTTTTGACTGAGCTCCTTGTCATATCCTCCGTTTTCTGCACCACTTGCTGGAATCAAACATTGGTATGTGATTACAGAAAAACTTGGCATAAAAAATCTTTATTAGTAGATCAAAAGTTAGAAAAGATTTACTTATATTTCCATAACTTATCATTTAATATAGGAAACATTTTTTAAACTGTACAATTATTATAAATAGCTTAATTTGTAAATAATATATATATTATGTATTAGTAATAGAATTTATGTTAACTTATCAGCCAATAACATAATAAATCTTGCTACACATTAAAATAAATAATTTGGTACTAACCTCCACTGGTATTTGACGAAAACATGATATACCATAAACTGTATGAGCAGGTTCTGTTAATCCAGGCAAGTTGAAAAATATTGTATCGGAAAGATAATTGTGTGACCCATCAGGTAAAGCCAATGCTGGTAAATGTCTCCAAGCAAGGGGTAACTCACACGGTTTGCCAGGTATCAACTCAGGATAACAGTGTTCTACCTAGAAACATTAGAAAAACCTTTATTTATATTAAAAGGCAACTACGACCGAATAAAATTATCCAAGAAACTAAAACACATAACAAAAATAATGCTATAAACCGTGCATAATTACTTTTGTAGATAATTTAATTGGTTGATTAATACTTCTACATTGATTCTATGTTTACTAATGTTATAATTGTAGAAACAATTATTATAGTTACTAAAAGAAAACGATATCGATTACTACAAATGAATGACGCCTACATACCTGGCAGCCCTTTTTATGATGAAACCCTACCACTATGATATTTAGAACAGGTTCATTAATAAAAGACATTGTTTCTTTATATAGTAAGCGTTTTAAACTGTTGTCCAATCATTTTATGCCAAATTATAATTCTATTATTAATAAACTATTCAGACAGATTTTACAGCATAATGTATATATAGTAGACTCATAGTCACAGACGTAAAAGGCATTCGTAAATATAAACGTCAAAACTTAATAATTACATTAATTAACTCATATTTTTTCATTACTAATGGTATCTTTCTTTTATATCAAGTTTATAAATATATTTCTTGCAATCACAATAATATTTAAAATGTTCTAATAATAAAAGTCTTTGGTTTCTTATTCTGGCTGAAATGTAATAAGCTTTTTTGTATTTTTATTTTTTAATAATAAAATAAAATTATTAAATATTAAACTGTTTAGGCATTTAAGTACTGCTGCTCCGGAAAATAATGTTTTGTTTATACTTTTTTATGGATTTAATGTTTTATTACAAATTGCAAACAGAATACATTTTCATGTAAATCTTATACACCGTTTCCCGTTAAAATCTAATGTTCCCAGCTTAGTTAGTTCAACTAGTTAGTTATTAAAACACTTTTATGTATAGTATTTAATATTGTTTATTCTCCTAATGAAATATAATTCGTTATATAACTTTTGTTACATTACAATTACCTCTTAATATGTTTTAATGGTAGTTCTATTATTAAAAAAAATATTAATGTTAATCAGCGCCCAATAATAAATATTTATTTAATACACTTGTACTAAAAATATTTTACTACTTGTAACAATTTTTTCAAATTATGTTGAGACTACCTGTCTAGATCTTTGTTTTACTTACATCTGTCCACTTTTTCCTTGTCTTTGGTAAGATTTGTTTTATTCGTCCTTCACAGTTTACATCCTTTACAGATATCTGTGGTTTATGCTTGCAAATTTGGCGAACAAAAAAGTTGTGTTGTTATTGTTGTGCTTGTGAAAATTGATATGTTTTGTTGCTAAATTTTAATAAAGACTCATGTTTATGTTTTTAGTTAGAAGACAATCTCTAGTTTTTATATTAATACGTGATGACTGTTGTTATAAATAAAGCTACTTGTGTACTTTTAGTGACTAAATAGTTACGTCGCCATTTTCGCACCTATTGTCGGAAAACTTTAATTTTAGTTTTATGTAATATTTACGTAATTTTAGACAACAATGCACTAAATTTTTTGTGACTGCAATTCAATGTGAATGAATCCTATTTTCAATAAGTGTTTAAGCGGAATTTTGTCTGGACATTGCTTCCTATTAAAGGTTAGAAATTGTTTAATATTTTTCTGTATTTGTGGTTTATCTAATAACTGCCTTGTGGTAATTTGATAAGCTATCTTTATTTTATATCAATATTTTGCTACAGTAAATGTTTTTGATATCGCTCTTTATATAAATATATAAAATACCAGAAGTACTTTTGTTTTTAATAATTTTTTATTTTTCAATACAATAATAAATAGATATGTATAAATCGGAATTTTCAGGATTTTGAAAAACGAATTAATTGCTTCGCCAGAAGATTCGCTCGTCACTTCTTCATTCTGCTTTTACTGGTATTACTCCGAACGTCCTTCGCGAACTTTTGGCTTAGGGCTTTTATATTGCACTCTGGGAATAGGGCATACAAGTATCATATGGTGTGGGGGCAAAATACTGACGCAACATACTTTATAATAAATTAAAATTATACAATTGTGTGTACTGTATCCCACCTCGCTGGTCCAATGTGGATTGGTGAGTGGACCTACTTTTTACCAGATTATGAATAAAATGTTTTTCAATAGACTAGTAGTGAAAATGCCATAGCTTTTGAAGAATAAAATACAATTAATTTTGTAGCTTAGAAGATTTAAATATTTTTAAGCCATTATTTTAAACCTGAATAAAAAAATGATATTGATTCCAGTTTTTTAAATATTGAATATAAAGTTTGGATTTAATAAGCTTTTGAAATTGAAGCTGCTCTATAATTCTTAATGAAGAAAAATAGAAATAAGAATTCCAGCTGCATCTTGTATCCATTTTGAAGCTGAAAATAAATTATGTTTATACAGAAATTGAAGTAAAAGATATTCACACTGTGACAGTAGAATTTTTATTATAAATCCTGTGGTTTATAAATCAAGTGCAAAGATACAAGGTTTTATATTGACTTAAATAGAGTTATTATGCAAGCACTTTCTCGTATATCATTATACAAAGTGTCACATATGTAAACATTTTTTTATTTATCATAAAAATTTATTATTCTTGTTCAAAACTTTGGTACAAGTTACTGGGGGAGTTTTAAACACGTCATATTTTTACACATTACAGTTCATAATTTTTTTTTAATTTCATTATAGTATTTTCTTTATTGCTTAAAGTTGTGATTAGCAGTACATTCACCTGATGGTTAGTGATAAACTCTGCCAGTAAGAATTGCAGTGTAACACACCACAAACCTTCACTGCTGTGCCTGAGACTTGGGATGTTTCATATTATTAACCCAGTGATTACGCTGGAAATGGTGCCCTTTAAACCTGAGGGCATTAGTTTGTACACACTACTGATTTACGGCAGAATTAGCAATATGGTAGTACTTCTCTAGATAGTCTCGTGTAAAACGTTACTATCTTCTATTGATAGTATCAATTAATGTTGATAAACTGCAGAAGTCAAGGTTTTAATACAAAGATAAAGTAGTTGTTTATTGAATTGCCAGAATCCATAACACTTTGTTTACCATATTAAATACTTTGTTCTACCTCTGTAAATGTAAGGTTGGCTGTAATTGTTTTTCTTTACTAAATTTTCTTTTGCAGGATTCAATGGAGAATAAAGACCCATAGGCATGACTGAAAAGGTGCTATACCCAGGTACGTAAATGTTATTATTTTTTAATTATTGCCTTTACTTTTCCTGAAACATACCTAAAATACTTTTGTATTTTAACATATGTTAAAATTGCTTTAATATATTTGTGATGATTTGTGTTGCAATCTCCAGTAATGTAAACAATATTTGACATTATAATTGTGACACTTGATCATATCGACACTAATTACAAACTTTATGAATACTATGTTTGAAACTGTCACTCATAATTAACATGATTTACAAAGAATTTTATATTTATAGATTGAGGTTTAATTTTTTATTATTTATTTGTAGTTAGTAATGATAATACTAATGTTTGGTTATAAGTGTCTCCCACAATCTGTCTTGACTACACAATAGCTTTTTGGCGTCATCTTTATGGGTGGAAATTTCGTAACCTAAATCATTTCAAAAAGTATGTATGAGAATCAGAAAAACATGTGCTACTGCTTTTAGCCGCTTTTAGCGACGAATCGAATTTGGCAGAAGTTTTTCAAGAAGGTATAGCCTCGGATTCTTGATTTTTATTACTTTAATTCCTTTTGGTATTGTCCTTGTCCTTGTTAAAGGACAGAATGTAAATTATTTCCCTCCGTAAAATATCACTGGTTTCACAACCAGTACAGTGGTCATGCGTTTGGGTGTAGTTAAACTTATACATTTGTTTCCATAGGTAACTTACCTTAAATCGTTAAGTCATTTGTATATTAGAAGGCAAATATCAACCTTCTGGTATAACAACGTGGAAATTGCAATGTAAAATACACGACACTGAAATATCATGATAATTATACTATTTTTTGGCAGCTATTAGTTACATAAACTATACAACCCTCAGCTCCTTTTTCCAATTTGAGGATAATCTTAAGAAA